>JAEIFT010000641.1:0-129640 GCA_018904225.1 Lordiphosa mommai | reverse complement strand
AAATTAGTCATGACCGAAATTAACGGATATTCTTCTAAGTCAATTGATACAAATAAGTATATAATGAAATTATGGAAAGATAAAATAATAACACAGGGCAATAGCCATTTTGCTCTAGCCTTCTCGATGCAAAATTCTGTTCCACCAGACGGTGGTTTATTTTTGAAAATTTGCTATAAATTGAGAAAAATTATCTTTATGGCTAATTTAGTCACTTTCGGGTTTGCTGATGCGGCTCGCTTTAATTGATGTATATAGTGTCGCATAAAACTCATAAACCTACAAATTTGTGCTTGGTGTTACCTCCATAATTTTCCATAAACTAAAAAACTGCAAAATGGATTTTCCGCGATTTCATGAAAACAAGAGATGAAAGAGAAAAACCGAGACCAGTTTTGGAATCAGTGCTAAAACTGGAACAGAATTTTAATACATAGAAGGCTAGAGCTCACAAAAAAGGGGTCATTTTGTTGGCCTGTGTAATATATCCTCGGCTGTATCAATTGGCTCAAGTACTGCATTGCCAAAAACTAAAGTTTCAGTACATCATTTTGTATTTTCAGTTACCTTCTACAATGCAATGTCTTATTTTTCTTGGTACCGTTTTAAAATTTTGTGAACATATTAAAGAGGAATTAAATCGAAATAATTTTAGCGATCCTTAATATTGATCCTTTAAGGACATGTGATCTATCAATGGAAAGGTATTGAATCGTAGATCTAATATATATTTTACCTTTTGTGATGCACCGCTTTGTTCTAAAGATATTTAAAATCAATTTTTATTTTCAATTTTTAAAATAAAAATTGAAAAATAACTCTTATATTCAATTTTTAAAATAAAAATTGACAAATAAGAATTATGTCACAATTTTTATTATAAAAGTCAAAAATAATAATTATTTCGCAATTTATATATTAAAATTGAAATTTAATAATTATTTTGTAATTAATTTTTTGGTTTAAAAAATAAGAGTTATTTGCCAATTTATTGAAAAAAATCAATATATAATTCTTATTTTGTAATTTTTAAATTAAAAATTATAATAATTACGATCCCTGATTGTTTTTGGGCCGTTTTCTCATCTTTATGTTTTTGAAATCTAGGTGGATATTAAGAAAATGTGTGTTGCCTGCTTTTAGGATGCCTTTAAAATATCTATGCATGTGTCTTCAACGACTCTAGATTAATATCCAAAAAGATGAGAAAACGGCCCTTAGTTTTTTATTTTGTTTAAAGCCGTTTTAAGGTCAACCAGAGCCAAAATCTCTATGTTAGAAGATAGCGGACGCTCTCTGTATAGCTATACAGATCAACTGCTATCAACTTGTTTGAATGTTTGTTGATTTTTTGAATTTATTTTTAATTTTGACCTTGAAACAACTTTAACTAGGGCTGTGTTTGCAAGTTATTTCATTTCAAACTTGGTTATACCAAAAAAAAAAAAAAAATAAGTGCCTGCCGTTCCTTGCCCATTTAAGTTTTACGGCCCGTATTTTTGTTTGAAAGGGATCTAAATATTAACGATATATTTGCAGTTTCTTTACAGTTTCCAGCCCGTTAATTTGCATTTTTATACAATATTTAATATTTTAAAGGAATCCTTTTAGAACCCTTAAATATTTAACAAAATATAAAAATGACAACATATCTAATATATCGTTAATATCCCCCAATAACCTTATTTTGTGTGTGTGTGTGTTGTGTGATTTGGATATAACATATACCATATGGTAATTTGTATTAGATAATATGAAAGCTTTCTAGAAAAAGTGTTTATCACATATAGGAGGAAGTGTTAAATATGTTTCTGCGGTTTTGTTACCACATTTATATGAAAAGTATTTCAAACAAAGTTTTTGAAGTATCGTCTCATATAAACTTGGTTTCCAATAGTTTTTAAGTCAGTTTTAACAAAGTTTCGGTTTACGTGGAGGGAGAAAATATATATATATATAATATATAGCTTAAATATTAAAAGATATATATAGCTTAGCCTCAATAAAATGCATTAAAAGTAAAGTACATAAATATTTGTTTTATACATTAAATAATTTTTGTTTCAAAGAAGAGCACCAATAAAATAACGCTTAAGCAAAACGAAGAAAGTACAGTTAAGCGGATGATTGTTCAATAGAAAATGAAGCTTAAAGATAATCAAATTCCTCAAAGAATAAAGTGGATGGTACTTAGAGCAATGTACTTCTTTATATCAAATTTATCCCAGAATACAAAATTGATTTTACTAATAAAGGTATTCACTAAAGATGCCGAAAATAATATGGATATATCGAAAAAACGATAAATCATTATCGGAATATTTTACTAACGCGATTTATCGCTTATCAAATATTTTTTTTGATTATTTTTTGTTAAATTTGTAAGTTTTGGATGGTGAGAGAGACACCACTTGAAAAGAAAGCTCGGTGCTATCGGAGAGCTTGGCTTTGGTTACAAAACTTTTGTTGTTTTCGACAGAAGCCAACCGATTAGCACATAACTCAACTGGTTCCTGGATCCTCTGAACCAAAGGTTTTGGTTCCGTTCACTTGAACAAAAAAGAATTGCTTAAGGATCAGCCTAGTTTAAGTTAATTTCAAGTACGAGTCGAGCTTAAGTCAATCCTCTTGTACTTAGTATGAAAAACCACCTTCAACCGACAGCGATTGGAATCAGAGTCCTGCAACGAGCAACTAATTTTTGAGCTCACTCGCGCATTTACCAGCTTGTTAAGCCACTGGTGCCGAGCGGTGTTTTCACACAGACGCGAGCCGGTCTTAAGGAGAGCAAAATGATTTTGCAAGTGAGTTGGCTCTCTACTTTTGTTAGTCCCCCCCTTAATTTTTACTCGGATTTGCCGGCCCTGCTCATCACTCATACTGTCATCGCTCGCCAATGCTCGTTTGGACATTAAAACAGAACGAGCAAGCCCTTTGCAAGCACGAGTAATAATAGTACAAGCTTATTTAAGCATGTGATCAATAAGAGTAATTTAGCTAAGCTGCGGCTGCTTGTAATCTGTCACACTGTCCACAACAACAAATGAAGAGATCAAAATGCTCTCTCTTCTGCTGATTGTTTTTAGCTCGCTGCAACTCGTGACAAACGAGCAACACGCTCGCTTTGACTTGCGGACAACGAGCTATAAGCTAAACAAACCTTCATAAAACTTTGGATTAAATTGGATTAAATTTGAGGCTCAAAGTTTTTGTGTGAAGCCCTTTAAGCTCTATACGGAACTGCGAAGTAAGTAATTTTACTTATATTACGCCGAGGTGGAACGTAAGTTTAATGTGACCAGAAATATATAGAAATAACGCCAAAAATTTAACTTCTTATAAATTTAATGTATAGCTTAAGGCTCTAGCCATAGCCAAGCGTATATAGTTTTTACAACACATAAGAACTGTTTGTAAAATAAATAAATTTACTTCTTGGTGGTTTTTTACAGCGTTGGTTCACACTATTTATAATG
This sequence comes from Lordiphosa mommai, assembly GCA_018904225.1. NCBI lineage: Eukaryota > Metazoa > Arthropoda > Insecta > Diptera > Drosophilidae > Lordiphosa > Lordiphosa mommai. Next base: position 126,164 of record JAEIFT010000641.1, on the reverse strand, counting down.
CACAACTTTTCATATGAAATGACAAATATATCTACAGTCACTTTAAAACAAAGCCAAGTGAATTGTAATCTTCCAATAAATACAATTATTGCTTGAAAAATCAAGGTGAGAAACAGGTTCAGCTATTTGGCAAACTTGATTCGGTAAAAAAAATTTCAGAATTCCGGTTTCGTACAGCTTTGCAGCCCTGCGTGTGACAAACATATGGGTCATTCCATGTGAACTCAGCCAACCAATTTTTTTTTCTTTTTAACAAAAATTCCAGGGACCGTAACTGTTATAACTTTTTGGATAAAATATTTTGAAATAACAATTATTTTCTAATTTTTAAATAAAAATTTTAAAATAATCGTTATTCTATGATTTTAAATAAAAATTTTGTTTTAACAGTTAAATGGTAATTTTTATATAAAAGTTTTTGAATAACAGTTAAAACTAATTTTTATTATAAAAATTTAAATTAATTTTATTTTGTAATTTTTATAATAAAAATTAATTTTTAATTGTTATGAAAAATTTGTATTATAAAACACATTTATCAAAAATTACTTATAACACTAGTAGGCGTTTCAATCGAAAACAAAAATGTTTCAGAATTTTTTGGATAGGAAACAAGATTTACTTAAACCTACTAGATTTGTAATTTTAATAAATATTTTTATAATAAAAAATTTTCCATAACAATTTTTAAAAAATAAATTTTATTATAAAAATTACAAATAAAAATTAAATTAAATTTTTATAATAAAAATTAATTTAAATTTTTATAATAAAAATTAGATTTAACTGTTAATCAAAAATTTTTATATAAAAATTACCATTTAACTGTTAAAACAAAATTTTTATTTAAAAATTATAATACAACAATTTCAAAATTTGTTTGTGATAAAAATTGCAAATAAAAATTTATTCCATTTAAGGACTCGCCATTCAAAATTATAAAGATTCATGTACTCCATTTTATCAGGGGAGGATCCATATTTCGTAGTAATTTTTTCACTTCCATAACTGTTATTTTCGGTCCCTGAAAAATTCATAGAATAATCTAATTTTTTTAAGAGAGATAAACGAACAAGAATAGAAAACTTAAAAAAATTATTGCGTCACAATGGTGCATCCGTACCATTAAGCGAACCAAATTGTGAATTTACTATTATCATGTCTTCTATCCGAGAAAAATTAGTTCTTAAGTAGGGTTTTAGCCATCTTTAATGGTTTTTTGTAGTTTTTTCAAAGAATATTTTTTTCTGGTTAAGGATATCCGAATAAATATTTTACAAAAAAATCTTACGATGGGACAATCAATAAATGAGCGATGAAAAATATTTTTCTAACATAAAATTTTTTTTTTTAAGAAAATATAAATGATTAAAAATAATGTCTAAAATATTGTCAACCACGGCGGATATTAAAATCTTGCTTTAAAAAACTTCCGCGATAATTAAACGAAATTTTAATATATAAGAACGAGAAAAAGAAGCTAACTTCGACTGTGCCGAAGTTTTAATACACTTGAAAAAACTTTACTCTAACTGATTTAACTGGAAAAATATATATAGGATATAGATATCAGATATTTAAAATTTTTAAATCATTGATAATAAAAAATTTGATAGCAAAAAAAAAAAAACTTTTCTTAGTAAAACACATTTTTCGACCGATCGTTCCTATGGCAGCTATATGCTATAGTCATCCGATTTTGATAATTTTTTCGAAATTATGTGAAAGCATATAAAACTAATATATACCAAGATTGGGGACGCTACGATAAAAACAAAAAAGTTTTTTCTCACTAAAAGTGGTTTTTTGACCGACCGTTTATATGGCAGCTATATGCTATAGTCATCCGATTTTGATAAATTTTTTCAGAATTGTGTGGAAACATATAAAACAAATATATACTACGATTGGAGACGCTGCGATGAAAATGAAAAAAGTTTTTCTCACAACGACTTATTTTTCGACCGATCGTTCCTATGGCAGCTATATGCTATAGTGATCCGATTTTGATACATTTTTCCAGAATTATGTGGAAGCATATAAAACTAACATATACCAAGATTGGGGACGCTACGATTTAAAACAAAAAAGTTTTTCTAACCAGAACTTGTTCTTAGACCGATCGTTCCTATGGCAGCTATACGATATAGTCATCCGATCCGGCCAGTTCCGACATAGTTGCGTGCAGTAAAAAGAAGATTCTGAGCAAAATTTCAGCTCGATAGCTTTAAAACTGAGAGACTAGTTCGCGTAGAAACAGACAGACGGACAGACAGACGGACGGACGGACAAGCGGAAATGAACTCAGCTCGTCGTCCTGATCAAGAATATATATAGTTTATGGGGTCGGAAATGAATATTTCTATGCGTTACAAACTTCTGGGCAAAATTAATATACACTTTTCAGGTATAATTATTTCATAAAAATATCGGTTGGCCCTTCTTGAAAAAAAAGACCAAAAACCATTATTTTTCCCCAAATATTCTACTTAAGAACAGACTTTTTGAACCTTTTCCTTTTTTTCAGATAGAAGACAAGAAAATAGAAGAATCACAATTTTTGGTCGCTTAAGGGGGTCTTCTACCTTTGAAAATATTTTTTTTTCGATTTTTTTGTTTTGCCTTATTATTACAGCTTGAACATTCCCCTTTCATCTCCTTTAAACCATTTTCAATTATTCGAAATAGTTTAGCAGATATATCCGTTTTAGTGGAGCAATGTTCTTGCCAATGTGAGTATTTTCAACGTTGCTGAAAACTTTAACCGCGTTTTTCTCTAAACCACGTTTTCTGACCTGGTAGCCGTGATTGGGCCAGTTCTACTGAACCGATTTTGATGAGCCATGTTGCAATCGACGCAGAATTGATGTAATTCTGGCCCGTACCTCAATCATGAAGATACAAAATTTTTTACTATTTTTTTTCACTAAACAACAAAAAAAGTAAAATCTAATTTTTTTTTTTAACGTTTGTAAATTTTAGAAAAAAATTTTTTTTTATGATCGAGTTAAATTACATCAATTCTGATCATAACCTCATTTACCGTTTTCAATTCCGATAACCTGGAGTCCCGGAATCATGGCCACCACCTCTACACCTTTTTTTTGAGGCCTTAATTGGCAGGCCGATAACTTTTTGAACAGCCCTCGAATTCCAACATTTTTTTTTTTTATTTTACTATTTAATTAATTAGTAACACAAAACAAAAAACATATTGAAAAAACTCTTATGGTTTTCTCTCCAATTTTTGTAAAAACACTCATAAACACTTGTCAAAGGTAGAATACCCCCTTAAATTAGTTAAATTTGAATGATTCTTTACCATAATGTGAATAAACAGAGAGATTTCAAGAACTTTTAGTTTTTTTAGCCTCGGTGGACATTTTGACGGAAATGCCCATATGTTTTCAAGAAAAAAATTATTTCATAAAAAATATCGGTTGAAAAAAGAAAAACACCATTAAATTTCCCCAAAATCCTACTTAAGAACAGACTTTTTTGAACCTTTTCTTTTTTCTCAGATAGAAGACAAGAAAATAGAAGAATCACAATTTTGGTCGCTTAAATCGTATGCACCGTTACGATGCTAAAATATTTTAAAGTTTTATGTTCCTTGTCGTTTATCTCGCGGTCTGTTTGTGGTGGGAATCTCAAAAAATAAGATTATATTCTCGAAGTGTAGAACTTCGAATCGCGATTAGTAATATTTTTTTTGTGGCTGAGTTCACATGGAATGACTGATACAACTGATCAGATGCTCGAACATTGGGTACTCATTGCAGTTTTCTAATCTAGAAATTCAGCAGTTTTCTGCTATACTTTGGAACCATCTTTATCCTTAGTTTCATTTTCTATATAAATACCATCTCGTTTTTTTAGGAATTGAACAACTTAAAAGACAGAGGCGAAAAAAGGATGTTTAACAGCTAAATTTACAATTGATAAATACTCAGTATAGCTTATTGTGGCCGTGTGTTTTCTGTTTCTGTTCTTGTTGTTGTGTTTTTTGTGTGTTATGTTACTTTGATTTGTATGTTTTTATAAAACGCTAGGCGTTCTCTAACGGATTTTGCTTTGCTTGTTTGCGTTTCTTACCAACTACATAAATACACATTGAAGAACATCAAAAAATATGATTAGCATTTAAGATGCATAATAAAGGATTAATCATATATATGTAGGTATATATATATATATATATATCGTATATAAATCGCAACAAAATTACTCACGACGCGTTCGTTTGGGTCGTGAGGCGGCAATCGAATCACCTGCATTTGCTCCAGCTGCTGAAGTCATTGAAGCAGCTGCACCACCGCCTGCTCCACCCAATCCAGCACTGTCGGTGGAGCTAATGGCCGTTATGGTGGCGGAAATGGTAGCCGGCTGTTTCTCAGCCACACCACGCACTTTCCGGGAGGCCACCGATTGGGCGGTGACCTGCAGGGAAATGGCATGTGTGTTAAGCTTCTCTGCCAGCAACAAGTCCTTGAGACCTTTCATTTTTTGACTGTACAGCGTGATTACTGGACGTTTGAGCATAATCTGTACATATTCATCATAGTCATCAATGGGAGGAGCAGGAATGGGAGCTACAGTTATATCTGCTGCTGCTGTTGTTTGCTCCTCCAGTTTAGCTTCTTTGTGCTGTGGTGGTTCCTCTGTGGATGATGTGCCACCATTGCTTGTTTTAGTAGCCTCCTTTTCGGCATTGTGGTGGTTGTTGTTGTTGTTATGATGTGGTGGTTCTGCTTCCTTGGTCTGGCTGCTACTTTGCTGCTTCTGTTCGGCAAATGGCTGATTACCGCCTTGAAGCAAAAAATCAGGATTAAGTATCTTCTCGCCACAGGCAGCGGTCAGATCCGCCAATGTGGTGGGCAGCTGCTCTGAGGATTTGTTAGTTTTCTGCGAAGGAATAATAGGAATGGAGGAATTGTTTAGATGAATATCAGACTATGTTTCAGGCTATAGCTCATGAGTGAGTGAACAAAAATGAGTTACTCAGTTAATATGTAGTGTGAAGATACTTCATGCAACGGATTTGCATATACAAATTCTGCTACAAAAATGTATTTGACTTAGTTTATTATTAAATTGGTCATCCTAGCACATAGAGTTATTAACTTATATATATTGTGCTAGTCACTTGATGGAAAACATTTTGTTATACACATTACTACATTAAATAAGGACATTAGATAAGACTTAAATTTAGTTAACATAAGAGACAAAACAAAAATTTGAACGTAAAAATTAAATTAAATGAATGTAAGAATTTATCAGGGACCGAAAATAACAGTTATGGAAGTGAAAAAAATTACTACGAAATATGGATCCCCTGATAAAATGGAGAACATGAATCTTCATAATTTTGAATGGCGAGTCCTTAAATGTAATAAATTTTTATTTGCAATTTTATCACAAAAAAATTTTGAAATTGTTATATTATAATTTTTAAATAAAAATTTTGTTTTAACCGTTAAATGGTAATTTTTATATAAAATTTGAATAACAGTTAAAACTAATTTTTATTATAAAAATTTAATTTATTTTATTTTGTAATTTTTATAATAAAAATTAATTTTAATTTTTTATGAAAATTTTTTTATTATAAATTTTTTATAAAAATTACTAATCTAGTAGGTTTAAGTAAATCTTGTATCCTTCTATCAAAGATATTCTATAATTTACAAACGCTTACTAGATAAGTAATTTTTATAAAAATTTTATAATAAAAATTTTTCATAACAATTAAAAAGTAATTTTTATTATAAAAATTACAAAATAAAAATTAATTTAAATTTTTATAATAAAAATTAGTTTTAACTGTTATTCAAAATTTTTATATAAAAATTACCATTTAACTGTTAAAACAAAATTTGTATTTTTTAAAATCATAGAATAACGATTATTTTAAAATTTTTATGTAAAAATTAGAAAATAATTGTTATTTCAAAATTTTTATCCAAAAAGTTATAACAGTTACGGTCCCTGGAATTTATTATTATTTCTACTATTATTATTATTATTTTATATATATATATTTTTTTTTTTTTTTTTTATGTTTTGTGAAGGTGACAAGATACTTTTTCTTTGAATTGAGATGCGCTTGTAATTGTTTTAAGATTGTGTGGAAGTTGATTCCAGAGACGAACGGCATGAACAAAGAATTGAGGATCAGAGCCAGCTAACCTATTTTTGTTACAAATTAAATTATTTGTCCTAGTGACGCACTAAAGGTTAGCATAGAGTACAGGTACGACGGTTCCTTAGTATTAATAATTTTGTGAAGCAAGGTTATGACTTTAAGGAAATAAAAGATTTTAAGTTAAGGTCAAATATTTGGTTCGCAAACTCAGTGATGTGATCCATTGGTTTAATGTTAAAAACATACCTTGCAATATTATTAAATAAAACATTCATTTTGTTAAAACTTATGGCATCACATTTTCCAAAACTTCAATTCCGTAAAATAAAGGGGAGTTAAGTAAGCTTTGGCAATTAAAAAGTCTAATTTTTGGGGTATACAAAGCCTTGTCAAGTTAAGTTGTCGTAAGATTCCGTACGTTTGCCAACTGCTCGATTTACATGATTGCCCCATGAGAGAGTTGAACTTAATGTAACTCCAGATTTAAGCGGTCAACATACCAATAGGACAGTCATTAATTTTAAGTTTTGGAAGATGTTCAGTATTTAATTTCTTCTTGTAAATAACCAGACATTTCGATTTCAAGGGGTTTAGCCCAAGACCATTTTCGTTTGCCCATTTGCTTATATGTCGAAGCTCACTATTGCACACATTTATACATTGACTAATTTGACTTAACTGACTACTAACATACATTTGGACATCATCAGCATACATGTGGACTTCACTGTTTAACAATACACTGGGAAGATCATTTACATAAATGGTAAACAATAGAGGACCGAGGACAGAACCTTGAGGTACACCGCGCTTTGTCGGAAGAAAACATGAAAAATCAGATGACGTAACAACAGCTTGAGAACGATTAGAAAGGTACGAGGATAAAAGCTTAACAGATGTTTCAGAGAAGTTATATAATTTAGACAATTTAGTGCATAGAATTTCATGGTTTACGGTGTCAAAAGCTTTGCTAAAATCGAGAAGAGTGAGGAAAGTAACTTGTCCGATATCCATTTTTTTCCTTATATCTTCTGATATTTTTAATATTGCTGTTGTACTGCTCGTACCTCTACAAAAACCAGACTGATTGTTATTTAGCAATTTGTTTAAAGATAAATATTTGTTTATTTGTACTGCCATGAGCTGCTCAAATGCCTTGGATAAGAAAGGAAGTATTGCTATTGGACGGAAGTCATCTTTTGATTTCGGTACTGGGACAATTTTCGTAATTTTCCACATATCTGGGAAAGTTGAAAACGTAAATGCTGAGTTGAAAATAAATGTTATTTGTGGCAAGATTTGAGGTAAGACGATTTTTAGAAATTTAGGATTTATGTTGTCAAGCCCCACTGCGTTTGACTTTATTTTAAGAATTGCTTCAAGGACATCACAATCACTAACACAATTAAAACTAAAGCTAGTATCACAGTTGTTAGAAGATAGGACATGTAAGTACGGATTTGACGAGACATTAGGTACTGCGACATCCACAAAACATTTATTCAGTTTATTAACATCTACTTCAATTTACTATTTATACTTTTTGGAAAGATTGGAAGCTGTACTTTAAGACTTCGTTCCAAGAAATATTTATTTAAAGCCGGAAATAATTTTTGAAGGCGCGTGACAAATTCCTAACCTTGAAAATGGCCGTAAAACAGCCAAACACGGGGACGGCAAAGCCAAGAAAATGATTGAATATTTAATAAATTAAATAATTCAACTTACCTCATCCTTCTTCACAACCGTATTGTTGTTATTATTGCCCTCCATTTGAAGTGCAGCCGCCGCCGCCTCGGCTGTTGCCTTTTTAGCCTCCTCTTTCATAGCCGCTGCCTGTTCCGCTTCCATATCCTCCGGTAATTTAATCACCACCTGCGATCGTATATCATGATCAAATTTCGTAATATTATTGACCAACGGCTTGGCCCAACCAATATGCAAAATGGGTGTCAAACTGTCCTCCTCCCACTGACAGATTCCATCATAGAAACGCAAAATATTTGCAAAAACTTCAGCATCTCTCAAAATACTTCTCGCCGAATGGCCGGAACTTTCGGTTTTCATAACATAGGGTATCAATTCATTGGCTATATCCAGCAGCTCCTTATAGATCTCTTCGTCATCGCGACACTGATAGGTATACAGGCGTATAACATCCGCCGCATTGGCCCAAGCTGCAAATGCCTCACGATATTTAAGCAAACGATTGTAATAGTTGCCCTGGTAGGTGTACGGATAGACATGATGATTGCGATAGTGCAAGCGGGAGCTGGCTATAGCCTCGCGATACAATTGCTCACAGGTTATGGTACGATGCGTGCGATTGATTTCCTCCAGTTCGCCCAGAGTGCCCAATGCCATGGGATAGCGCTTGAGGTGGCCCAAATCGTATAGTAACCACAACAGTTGCTGCTGCAACTCGGCTACCTCGACGCAATCACTATTCGCGGTTAGTGATATATTCAAGGCGGCGCATATGGCCGCCACTTCCATGCCACGCTCACATATGACTGCCAGTCCACCCAGATATAACCACGAACCCGACTCTATGCCCGAATTAATGTCCTGTCCACGTTTATCCTCGCTACCCTTGCCATGCCAGGTCACCTCGATGGTCTCCACACGCTTCTGGCCAAATACCACCCAGGCATGATCCTCGGAGATGGCCAAACGTACATCCTTGTAGCCCAACAGTTGACATCCAGCTACTACCGCCAGGGCCACACCAAAACAATCCAACTTATTGCCCGATAGATAAGCGAACAGATTTTGCAAATGGGCGCGATCCTTGTAACTGCTGCGTATCAATGAATTCCATATAACATCCGAGACTTTTTTGATTATCTCCCGGGTGGCCTGACGATGTGGCTTGGGTTTTTCGACCACCGAGAGAATGGTTTGGAATTTCTTATAGAGACCAGCTATCAATTCATGAGTTACCACGGGAAAGGGCACAGTGTTGCCCATAATGACGTCATTGGAGCCTGGCAAAAAAGGGGTAAAAAGTTTAATTGTAAATTTTATAACGGTAAATACGCACCTGTCGCTGTCGTCTGCGGTGCAATGTCAGCTGCTGCTGCCGCCGCTGCTGCCTGCGCTGCCGCCTCCCCCGTTGTCAATGAAAGTTCAATGTAGCCCACAACAATGGACAGCAAAGTCAAATCGGGTTCAATGCCAGAAGTTAGGGAACGACGAAATAGATTCACCACATCCGATGTCGATTTCAAGGGGAATAAACTAGCATCGAGGCTGCCATTTAGAGCCATGGGACTGGCGCTGGCGCTGCGCGTGATGGTGGACATCTGGCAAAAGGAAACCAAATGTTGTTCAATTAATTAAAATAATTTGTTACTGCAACTTACCTTATTATCCTCTCGCTTAAGCTCTGGCCGCAGGCGTTGCTGCATTTACACTGAGGATCTTTTGTACAGCCATTTGGAGCGGGAGCGCGGCGACCAACAAGTTGACAAACAACTTTTTTCTTTTTGTACACTTTTTTGAGCTGAGCAGGATTTTGGTGTATTCTTTTTTCTCTGTAGTTCAGTGCGTCAGTGTGTGTGTGTGTATGCATGTAAAGTTTTTCGTTGTAGTCGTTCAATTGCACTTCGTTAATTTTTGCAGTTGTTGTTGCTGTCGTCGGTTATCCTTTTGTCCTTCGTTTGGTTTGCGCTGCCCACGTCACCAGCAGCAGCAGCAGCAGCAGCCAATCATCGGCAGGTGAAATTCCAATTCCAATTTTGTTCTCACGCTTCCGCTTGACATGCGTTGACCGACCGCCTCCGCCACGCACTTGATTTTTACACGTAATTTATGTTTGTTGGTTTTTGTAATGATTTGTTAACTTGTTGTTGTTGCGTTTTATCTTTAATCAAAATGTAGTTGAATTAGTTTAACTGAATTATTAACTGATAGTTAAATTTGTCTCAAGAACTGTTGTTATTATCTGTTTTTTACAACGCAAAAATTGTATTGCGTTGTGTTTACTGTTTAGTTAGAGATGTAACTCTGTCGATAACTGGCTCAAAGCTGAACCAGTTCGAACCAGCTCTCAGAGCTTTAGGCTGCGTTCACACTGTTCGACGCATGATACATGATAATCATGCACACAAGAAGCAAGTAAAGTCGGAATTATACAAGCACAATATAATAAGCTTCCATTTAAAAAGTTAAGAAGAATATTGCCTTAAAACAGAAACTCGAAAAATATGCGGCCGTGTATTATGAAGAATTTTCATAAAAACGTATTTTTTAAACGAATTTTGAAAATTTGATTTTTTACTCTGAAATTCAAAAAAAATTATCCTCGATGGACCGCGAATTATGAAGAATTTTCATTGCAGAAAAAACTTGCGGGGGTCATCCATGGTTTCTTTTTAAACGCAAAATTTTGAAAATTTGATTTTTTACCTAATAAAAGCATGATTGTGTTTTGAGCAATGTGTCAAATTTAATTCAAATTTAATTGGATTTTTATTGTTCATTCAATAATTCTAATCAAAATGGAGTGCACGAATTGCAATTTTACGGTGTCGAAATTTTTGTCTTTGACGAATATAGAGGTTATTGAGTATTTAAAGCGTCACAAATGTTTACTACAAGAAAAAAAATGTGGAAATTGTTCTGCTGACTGTAAGATAGCAGTAAAAGATGACGGCAAACTATTCTTTCGGTGCCGTAAACAGTTGACTGCTACAACCATGGGCAATAAAAAAAGTCAAGAAACAGTGCAATTTCAATGAAAGTATCCGCAAAATACCTTTTTTCTACACCAAACGGTGAACCATTCTCAAAATTTTGTGGATCCCCTCTACCCAAGCACACACACAAAACATAGAAAGGCTGTGGCGGGACGTGAAGGCCGAGTTGCCTCATTTTGGCCGAAAAAAATGCACTATCCAGGATATTTGGCCAAGTTTATGTTTTATAAACGATTCCCAAGTCACAAGGATAGGATCCATAACATCTTCCTGGCTATTGGTCAGTTATATAATCCCGAAAAAGAAAACATCGTTAATGATATTCATTTTGCTGAGGTGAGTAATGGAAAATGTGCGCCAAAAAAATCGCGCGATTTTTTTAAAAAATTTTACTTTATTGGGTACAATAAAATATTCATCGATGGATCGCGAAAATAATATTTTAATATATTTATTTGAAAAAAACAAACAGAAATCGAAAAGCATATGTGATCAAGCATGTATTTGTATGGGCAAAAATTACAACTTTAAAATTCGTTTAACAAACTCGAATACTCGCTCCCGGCCCTTTTTGTTTGTGTTGGATGAGTAACTCCAGGTCATGTTCTGCACTCGCTCCTATTGTAACAAATTCGCATCTCTGTTTGTCTCTCTGTTTTATCATTTGAAATTTTTTGTAAACAAACCTAGAGGGGGAGATTGAAACAGAGATGGTGGCACTTTCTGTAGCGAAATAAGACCCACAAAATTTGACCCCCGTTTTTTTGCATGAAAATTCTTCATAATTCGCGATCTATCGAAGGGAATTTTTTTGGAATTTTCTGAGAGTAGGCCGCTATACTAGACAATTACCCAAAAATTTTTTATAGGGAAAAATTTTTGAAGGAAAAACCGCTCACGAGCGCACCTCTAATACAAATTGAGGAGGAACAATTGTAGTTTATTCAGATTAATTAGAGATTAGATTAGAATCTATCTATAAAAATTAAGGAACATTCTTGTAAGTTTTTACTTTTATAATAACCCGAAACCCGAACCGTATACCAAAAATAACCGATTAAAACTCAAAACCAGAACCGTTATTATTTATTTTTTGAGAACCGGTATTTCGGAACCTTTATTTTTGGAACCGAAAAGAACCGAAACATTGTCCGTAATCCACATCCTTTGATGACAATCGATCAAAATTGTCTCCAGGATTCGAAAAAATCAAGTCCCGATGTCCTGCGGCAGGATATAGGCAAGATTTTGCCTAAAAACTAAGATGATCCTTAAATCACAAAATACGCCATTACGTTATCATTTGAAGGACTTTAAGGATGTGCTTTGGCCAGCAGATAGTCCTTGTGAATTAACATCCTGCATTATCATTCCAGGAGCCGAGTTTTAAGGACTTTTTTCTAAAACTAAAATAGGACATAGCTCCCATATCCTGGCCAGCATCAGGACCAAATTGCTGTCAAAATGATTCTATTTTGAAGGACAATCATCTGGTCAAAGTACATGCAAATAGTCCTTCGGTTAGCTGTTTTTTTAATAATTCTCCATTTTTGTGCATCACAAATTTATTGTTGTTACAATCGTTAATTTTAAAGACTACCAAGATCTAGCCCTTAACCGTTTTGTCACTTTAAATAAAATTAAGTTTGAATTTGTAACAACCGAATAATATTAAATTTGAAATAACCGTTTATTGTCACGACTCTTAGTTGTGGTAACGGCACGAGTCACGACATTTGGTCACGCTGTTATCTGTGTCACTTGACATTGTGCCTGTAATCGAACAGCTGTAAATTTATCGACGCAGCAAGCTGCGTCTCTCTCATTTACTACTCTGTCAAGTGACTAGGCATCATTTTTTGGCAGTCGGCAAATTGTTAATTTAAAAAAGAAAAACACATACCATGTCTGCACCCGATAAGGAAAAGGAGAAAGAAAAGGAGGAGACCAACAACAAGGGCGAGGACCTGGGTCTGCTCGAGGAGGACGATGAATTTGAAGAGTTTCCCGCTGAAGGTGAGCGTCTCTCTCTGCTTCTTCTTCTCCATTTATTTTTTTGTTATTATAGATTTCCGTGTGGGCGACGATGAGGAGGAGCTCAACGTTTGGGAGGACAATTGGGATGATGACAATGTCGAGGATGATTTTAGTCAACAACTGAAGGCGCACTTGGAGAGCAAAAAAATGGAGACGTGAAGTTTAGAATAAAAATGAAACAATTTATATATGTAAATTAAGTGGATTGATGCCAATTTGGGCCCAAAACATGCTGCAGATTTTCTTGGATAAATGAATTAATGCTTTCCTGTTCTTCTATGTTAGTTTTTGTTTTCAAGAGTTCCAACTGGAGCTCTTCCACGGATTTCGTTTGCTTTTCGATAAGATTTTTATGTAGTTCGATTTGTTGCTGTGCCTTTTGGTCTTCCTGCTCGTGGATATTACGGTGTTTTTCAAGTTCTTGCGAGGATTGGAGTATTTTCTGCTTATGTGAGACAATTTGGGCTGATATTTTTTGATTCTGTTGTTTCAGCGAGCTGTTCTCCTTTCGCAGACGTTCTTGTTGCTTCACACTCGTCTTGTATTCCTCTAGAACCGAGGGTGGCAGCACCTCTAAAGCCTTTTCCAGCTCTTGCAGCATTTGTTCATTATTTTCAATTATTTGCCGTTGAGTTTTGAAAGCTTGCTCTCTGGCAGACGACTCGTTTTCCAATTCCTTAATAGCCAGCGCCATTTTTTCAATCTGCCTATAGGTAAACATTTTTAATGGGGGAAAATGTTTGAATAGTTTTTTGGTTTTACTTACGTTTTCAAGTCCTCTACTTCATGATCCTCTACCACCAACTCCTTCCAGTGGCTGACTTTATGGTGAATCTCCTCCAGTAGTTTGTCTTGAACATAGAGAGCTTCTTCCTGATCTTTGCGCAACTTCTTTTGCTTCTTGAACTCTTCTTTTGCCTGAGGCAGCTCCTCCCGCAATTTCTGCAACTCCAATTGGGTTTGTTTTATATCATTCTCAACATTGGCAGCCGTTTGCCTGCGCTCCTCGAGCAGAGCTCGTTTATGCTCTATTTCGTTAAGCAAAGCTTCACGTTGTTTAAGACCCTCCTCCACAGGCCCAAGGACACTTTTCTTAAACATTTTATAATAGGCCCAATAATTGAACAGAAAATCCAAAGTGTTCTTGGTCTTCTTGGCAGCTAAAAAAAAAAAAGGAAAGAAGAGAAATTAGTTGCTATTCCTTTTTCCCAGCTGCTGCAACTCACTTGGCTTGATTATATCCGCATAGGTATAGGATTTGGTGGGAAATGAGATCTTCATGATTCTTTCCACCTGCCTGCATAGTTTGGCCAGAAATACACGCTTCGCCTGCGATGTATCATTAAAGTCCGTGTCTATATTGTAGGGCGGCTCCACCCTGAAGCCAAATCCGCGCAAATAATGCACAAAGATCTTGGTTAGAAACGCCTCTGTGGGATTGTTTAGATCACTTATGCGCATATTCAGATCCGGGAAGATGGTGTTGCCCAGTTGGTGCACCTTTTCGATTTCGGCGGCAAAGCCCGTGTTGCTGCTGGCCATATCTTTCAGTTTTGTTTATATAGTTTTCTGTTTTGCGCTTTGAAATTGAAAGCAGACGGAGACGCTTGCAAATTTGAAAAACTGGTCAAGAAAAAGCTGTTTTTAAAACAAATAATTTTTTGTTTGTTTTTTAATATTTCAAACACATTATATTAAACAAAAGAATAAACAAACGAGAAGGCAAAGCTAACTTCGACTGTGCCAAAGTTTTAATACACTTGAAAAAAACTTTACTCCAACTGATTTAACCGGTAAAATATATATAGGATATAGATATCAGATATTTAAAATTTTTTAAATCATTGATAATAAAAATTTGATACCATAAAAAAAACTTTTCTTAGTAAATCACATTTTCCGACACGATCGGTCCTATGCAGCTATATGCTATAGTCATCCGATTTTGATAAATTTTTGCAAAATTATGTGAAAGCATATAAAACAAATAATATATACCAAGATTGGGGGCGCTACAACAGGAAAAAAAAAGTTTTTCTAACTAGAAGTAGTTTTTTGACCGACCGTTTCTATGGGAGCTATACAATAAAGTCATCTGATTTTGATCAATTTTTCCTGTATTATGTGAAAGCATAGAAAACAACATACACCAAGATTAGTGACGCTACGATGGAAAAAAAAGTTTTTTCACTAGAACTAGTTTTTTGACCGACTGTTTCTATGGCAGCTATATGATATTGTCATCCGATCCGGCCGGTTCCGACATATTAGTTGCGTGCAGTAAAAAGGACACTCTGTGCAAAATTTCAGCTCGTAAGCTTTAAAACTGAGGGACTTGTTCGCGTAGAAACAGACAGACGGACGGACGGACGGAATAGAACTCAGCTCGTCGTCCTGATCAAGAATATATATAGTTTATGTGGTCGGAAATGAATATTTCTATGCGTTACAAACTTCTGGGCAAAATTAATATTCACTTTTCAAGTGTATAAAAAGTCTGCTTAATTTTTCAAAAAAAGCTGGAATTCCCGCTGCCCGCTGTTTTAAAATTTTTCCCGCAATCAGACTTCAAAAAAAGCTGAATTTGACGGAAAAAGAGCGTAAATGACATCACTGACTGCTGAACAACAGTTTAGAGTGAGTCACTCTGTGCTGTTATTCTTCGTGACACGATCACGAGCTATCCAACACAAAGTGTCCGTTATTTTGAATAATTAAAATAGATCTTAGGTTTAGGTAAAGAAATTTTAAAAATGTTTAAAAATGTTATGTTTTAAGCAATCCAGGGAATAATACCGGAACCAAAACCGGAACCGATATTAAAATTTTTTTGAGAACCGAAAACCGTTAAACGTTATAATAGGAACCGAAAAAACCGGAACAATACCGGTACTGTTTCGGTTTTTTATTATTTTTTTTATTGATTTATGATTATTTGAAATATATATTTCAACCGGTAAAATAGCAACGTATACAATCAGAAAAAAAAATCGGACTTCCGTCTTTACTATCCTTACAATATTCCAAAATGATTTTAAAGTTCATTTATTTAATCCGGTTCGAAGGACTCAATATTTAATTTCCACTTACTTGGATCAAAACTTGTCGGGTTGCCCATATTCGACGGACCCATCTGGCAACGCCATAACTTTTGACAGAGATGTCAGATCGCTTAATGACATACCGCGTTTGAAGCGTCAGTCCAAGCAGATTTTTACCATGGAACAATACACGCCACGCGAGCGCTCTGAAAAGTTGAAATTAACATTCAACAGAACAAGTCAATTGTGAAAACTCAAAAAAAAATGTCCGATGAAGCCCATTTCACATTGAATGGGACCGTAAATAAGCAAAATTGCCGTATTTACGCCACTGAAAATCCTCAGTAGATTCAAGAAGTGCCTCTTCATGACGAAAAAGTCACAGTTTGGTGCGGCGTTAGTGCGAAAACGGTCATTGGGCCGTTTTTCTTCCAAAATGAAAATGGCCATGCTGTTACCATCAACCAGGAGCGTTATCGCGACATGATGACTAATTTTGTGATGCCAATTATTCGTCGAAAGCGTATGAGGCAGTTCTGGTTTCAACAAGACGGCGCTCCACCGCACACAAGTCGCATAACAATCGATTTTCAGAAGAAATTGTTTCCGGGCCGTTTGATGTCGAAAAGTGGTGATTTGGACTGGCCACCGCGTTCGCCCGATTTGACGCCGCCTGACTTCTTCTTGTGGGGATATTTGAAGTCAAAGGTTTACGTTACAAACAAAAGACCGTAGAAAACTCAAGGACAACATTCGTGAAGAAATAGCCGCTATTCCGGCCGAAATGTTGGCGAAAACGATGGAAAATGCTGCAAAAAGGGCACAATACGCCATCAACGCCAGAGGCGGCCATTTGAGAGATATCATATTCAAAAATTGATGTAAACAAATCTACTTGGAACAAATTAAATGATTAAGATTGCCAACCGCCAAATTTTTATTTTTTTCTTTGATTTTTTAAAAAAAACATGGACCCGTCGAATAGCAACGTTACAATCGAAAATCGCTCCGTAATAATTGTATATATTTCTTCATTTACTTCATTTCTTGGGCAATTTCGAGTAATAATCTTCTAAAAACTCCTTCAAAATCAATTTGAACTTATCCGTTTGTCTGGTCAATTCCAATTGAAACTCATTGGTTTCCATATCTAGAATTTCATTGGCCTCTTGCAAGGTTTGAAGATAATGCAACCAGGTTGATTCTAGGCCAGATACCTGTTGATGCGTTTTCTCTGACAATTCAACTCGATATTTATGAAGTAGCACAAATAACTCGAGTAGAGGATTAAACGATGCCTGTTTCAGTGGTACTTCCTTGACGAGACGTTCGAACTGAGCTTTGGCCTGTCTAGTTTCTTTTAGAGTTCGGGGCACCTTCAAGACCTGACGTTCATTACGACGCATATAACGATAGACGGCTATAAAATGAGGAGAGAAAAAGAGTTTTACTTATTTAAAAAGCCAATAAAGTTGTTAACCTACCTCTCATCCAGTTGGAGGCAAAATCTAGTAAAGTTTTAATATTCAAAGCCTGCCATTTTTCTATCCAATCAAGTATTGAACTTTTCAAAGCATTCTGATTAATGAGTATAAAATACACATTTGTAATGGCATCCACAAACGATATATCATCCGCCATAAAACTATAATGCTCAATACCTCCTTCAAAGACGCCCGCTGTACGAGCACTCGACATAAGTTTTTGTGAAAACGCCTCCTCGGTGGTCTCCCAAAGCTCACGTTGATTATTCCATTTCAATTCATAACTTGCCAACTCATCTCTTTGTTTGGATATTTCCATTTCGATTTCGCGCACTAATCCGATACATTCCTGATCCTCGCGAAATACTTTAACAAATCCGTAACGTTGCTGATCCTTGGGTAATTTGAGTTTATAGCCCAAACGTGGAAATTGATCGAGTATATTTCGTATACGATCTATTATACCGCTAATGAGTTTAGCTATGCTATCCATAGAGGGGGTAAAAATTATTTGACAATCTTTAATATCTGATTCCATGACTAAAATGGGAGCTGGGGCCATATCCGGATCACTATGTAGGACTTCACGCAGCTGTGAGAGAGAGCTACGGGCACTGGTCATTAGGGCAGTGGCTAACATATCATCTAGTATGTTAATATAGCTAAACCACTCCACACTCATCTGAAAATTGATAAAAAATAAAGTTAAAATTTCACGGTATGTTTTAGTCAATATTACACGACGTTAATCTTAAATGGTTTTTCCGCGATTTCTTGCAAACAAGAGCTGATGGAAAAAAACCGAGACCAGTTTTGGAATCAGGGCACAGAACAGGAACAGAATTTTGCATCTTTGTCAGCTACTGGGGTTAAGTCGAGATTGTATTTTTAACAAGTTGCAAAGTTTCTCAACAGTATTCAATTTTTCAGTTGACATTTTGCACGATGTCTTTGAAGTAGTTATTAAGTATGATGTTTGCCAGATTCCAAAAAAAAAGATCAAGTATTAATTTAATCTTGGCTTATCAATATGATATTTTATCAAATGCAATCATACACAGATGATAAATAATATTAAATTAATCGCAACTAATATCAAATTGATAAGATAATAAATAAAATGAAAAAGTGAAATTGAGAAAAAAAAAAATCGCACGCGTGTGCGGTTAGACGGCATTCCATTCGTGCAAAGTTCCCCAGACAAGGTATAATGTTTGTTAACTAACAAAAATATTTTAATTTCGTTGCTTTAAATATCAGGAAAACCCATTTTGAATATGGAGAAGCTGAAATAGGAAATTTATGCCCTGATTTTCAATTAAATTTAATACGGAAATTCAATATTAAAGCAACTGCTAGAGAACTTCTTACATTTATAACATTTTTTCCTCTGATGGTAGGAGATTTAATTCCTAGAGATGATCAAGTTTGGCCTTTTGTACAGAATTTGCTCAAGCTTATTGATTACATCACCCTATCAGAATACTCAAAGGAAGATATAAAAATATTGAAACAAGTAATAATGAGTCATAATAGGGATTACATTTTATTGTTCAACGATTCCTTAAAGCCCAAACACCATTTTTTGAATCATTACTCAAGAATAGTAGAGCAGTCAGGTCCTTTGAAATATTTGTGGACTTTCCCTTTTGAGTCCAAACATAAAAGTCTCAAGGCTTACTGTCAAAATATTTCATCCCGAAGAAATATTCTGTTATCGCTTTCTGTTAAAATAAATTTACAGTTTGCAAATATGTTACAAAACTTTGACGTGAAACATTATGATCTAAGCAAAACAAAATGTATGGGGTCTAATTCGATATATTGCGAAGTGCTAACAAATTTGTTTCCAAATATTTCTGATGTTACCTGCTATTCATACGTAAAAATAAGAAATGTATTATATAAAAAGACTTTTGCCATTATTTAAGTCATACGAAATTAAGGAGATTTTGTTATATCAGAATGAAATTTATTTTTTGTGCATTCAAATTGAAACAAAATACTGTAAACACCTTATGTGTTTCCAAAAAGAAAGCTACTTGGACTTAGAATTAATTCGTTCTAGAAATTTAAGCAACCCACCTACACAATATCACACCTTAGATAATAACAGCTACATTAAACCAAGGTTTTACTTTTAAGTCATCTGTAAAATTAAATCACGAAAATATAAATTATTATTAAAAAAAGTTTTGCTTATTTCAGAAAAAAAAAACAATTTTAAAGAAAAATTTTTCTAAATTTTAGAAAAGCGTTTCGAAGGTTCAGAAAAAAGTTTCTTAAAATTAGAAAACATTTCCTAAAATAAGAATATCATTTTCTTGGAACTAGAATATTTTTTTTTAATTTTAGAAAATATTTTTCTTAAATTGAGAAACTATTTTCAAAAACAAAGAAAATGCTTTTCTAGTTTTAAGAAAATATTTTCTAATTTGAAGAAAACGGATTTCCAATTTTAAGAAATGCTTTCTAATTTTTAGAAAGAATTTTTTTATTTTTCAGAAAATGTTTCTTGTACTCAGAAAAGACTTTCTATAATTAAGAAAAATCTCGTTTAATTTAAGAAAGTTTTTGTCCTGTTTTTAGAAAATTATTTTCATAAAATTATGGCGAATCGCCTTTGACCCCTTTTTTAGTGCGAATTTCTAAATTGACGGGCGATTTTGACCTGTTTTTTTTTGAGTATAGTTATATGGAGACCACTCAAAAACAGCTAGGAACGTAAATTTTGACTTGTGGGTTTGTAATGCTTTGCTTACCTCTTCTTTAAACGCTAGAAACTGCCTGCTAACAGCAAACAGAAGTTCCACTATGTTATTATAGTAATCCCTCAAGGTCTCACTGGCCCCTGTTAGCCATTGGGTCAGCTGTTGCTCGAATACAGAGATATCCACCGCGCCACTAAAATTGAATTGCAACATCGAGGTATCACAAATCTTTTCGCAACGCTTGCTTATCTCCCGATTTGCACGCTTGTAGATATACATCATATCCTGCAGATCTCGTATATATGCCAGACTTTCCTCAAAGAACTCCTCATCTAACTCCGAGCTATAGGTGATCTTGTATATGCAGGGAGCCAATTGACGATCGCAGGCTTGAATCAAAGAACGAAATAGTTTTCTTTCACGCTCTTTAAGGGATACTAAAATATGATTATAGTTCAAGCACAAATGGTTAACATTTTGGTACAACCAACTAAGATGATCAAAACGTTCATATAACTTCTTCAGGCCCAAGGGTATGGGAAATCCCAGTCTCTCGAATTGTTGAGCCTCTACACAAAGCTCCAACAAAATGGGATCGATGTTACATTGCAGTAAACCCTTTGCTTGCTTGCTACGTATCAATAGATAACGCTCTAATCTTGTGGACAGATCCAGTACATAACTGGAGGTCATATGCTGCCATTCTTCATATGCTTCGCGCGTTTCTCGATTGAATTCCTTGAGCAGCAAATCAAATTTGAGCAATATACCTGAAGCCTCCTGTACCACAGGCAGCCAAACGGATTGCTTAAGGCGTTCCTTTAGCCAGCTAAGACGTTCCCGGTCAATACGATAGGCCAAAGCTTTGGAGACATGTTTAGTTAGCCAGGATTCGGAATGTTGTTGGCATTGTTCGACTAGTTTTCTAGAGGTAAAATCCATTTCCTGATTGAACATTTGCCAAATCAAGCTCACTTGACGCAAATAGGTTTTCCTTAAGGTGCCTCTTTGGCGATACGAATAGTACAGCATAGTTTGTAAAGCTTCCAAAGCCTCTTCCACATTGCATACATGTTGAAATACATTGAAAATCAAACGCTGTACCGTCTCCTCCAAATGTTGAATGCTTTGACGATAGTCCTTAACCTGATGGTACCAATCTTCACGATAAACATTTAAGATAACACTTTTCGATTCACTTTGTAACTTTTTAAGAGTCACAGCAAATTCTTCCTCCACCTGTTCGGCAATTTTTTCCATCTCCTCACCACAAGTACCACCAAACTGTGGCTTCGATATGGCCGCACTCTCATCCATACGTCCAAATACTATCATAGATTGACATATATCAATGACATCGTTAAGTCGTTCCACAAAAGCCTCCACATGATTAAATATG
Source organism: Lordiphosa mommai (assembly GCA_018904225.1). Lineage (NCBI taxonomy): Eukaryota > Metazoa > Arthropoda > Insecta > Diptera > Drosophilidae > Lordiphosa > Lordiphosa mommai. The sequence goes on along the minus strand of JAEIFT010000641.1, from coordinate 104,644 downwards.
ATGCCCTTATCCAACTGCCAACCAACATTTTCAGACATCTCTTCAAATATCTTTTGATAGATGAGGCAACAATCAATGCAGGAGTTGCACATGTCTATGCCAAATCTAGGTCTTCCTTTCAAGAGTATGTCCTGTACCTGGATTTGAAAACAAAGAAATAGTTAAAAAATAAATTAAACAAGTAAGAAAGTCGGTCAAGCCCGACTGTAATATACTCTGTACCTGTTTGTTGTTTTTAAAGTTGGGGCTCAAATAATGAGTAGTGTGCAGCGTACTTATTTGATTTTTATAACTCGATATCGTTCATCTGATCGGGAAACGGTGTATGGGGGCTCGATAAGTAATGACGATTAGAATATATGCCTAAAAGGTTCGAACAACCTAACTCCAAGATTGCGGGATATTCGAGGTTTTTTCAAATTGTGGGGGTGGCAACTCTACTATCGTTCATCTGATCGGAAAACAATGTATGGGGGTTCGATAAGTAATGATGAGTAGAATATATGCCTAGAAGGTTCGAAACACCTAACTCTAAAATTGCGGGATATTTGAGGTGTTTTTCCAATTGCGGGGGTGGCAACTCTACTATCGCTTATCTGATCGGAAAACAATGTATGGGGGCTCGATAAGTAATGATGAGTAGAATATATGTCTAAAAGGTTCGAACAACCTAACTCCAAAATTGCGGGATATTTGAGGTGTTTTTCAAATTGCGGGGTGGCAACTCTACTATCGTTCATCTGATCGGAAAACATATGGGGTCTGAGGTGAATAGCGGGTCGAACCCTAACCGGGGGGGGGGGGGCCGCGCGGGGGGCCGGGGGGCTCCAAAAGCGGGATTGAGGTGTTTTTCCAATTGCGGGGGTGGCAACTCTACTATCGTTTATCTGTCGGAAAACAATGTATGGGCGTTCGATAAGTAATGATGAGTAGAATATATGTCTAAAAGGTTCGAACAACCTAACTCCAAAATTGCGGGATATTTGAGGTGTTTTTCAAATTGCGGGGGTGGCAACTCTACTATCGTTCATCTGATCGGAAAACGATGTATGGGAGCTCGATAAGTAATGATGAGTAGAATATATGCCTAGAAGGTTCGAACAACCTAACTCCAAAATTGCGGGATATTTGAGGTGTTTTTCAAATTGCGGGGGTGGCAACTCTACTATCGTTCATCTGATCGGAAAACGATGTATGGGAGCTCGATAAGTAATGATGAGTAGAATATATGCCTAGAAGGTTCGAACAACCTAACTCCAAAATTGCGGGATATTTGAGGTGTTTTTCAAATTGCGGGGGTGGCAACTCTACTATCGTTCATCTGATCGGAAAACGATGTATGGGAGCTCGATAAGTAATGATGAGTAGAATATATGTCTAGAAGGTTCGAACAACCTAACTCCAAAATTGCGGGATATTTGAGGTGTTTTTCCAATTGCGGGGGTGGCAACTCTACTATCGTTTATCTGATCGGAAAACAATGTATGGGCGTTCGATAAGTAATGATGAGTAGAATATATGTCTAAAAGGTTCGAACAACCTAACTCCAAAAATGCGGGATACTTGAGGTGTTTTTCAAATTGCGGGGGTGGCAACTCTACAATCGTTCATCTGATCGGAAAACGATGTATAGGAGCTCGATGAGTAATGATGAGTAGAATATATGCCTAGAAGCTTCGAACAACCTAACTCCAAAGTTGTGGGATATTTAAGGTGTTTTTAAAATTGCGGGGGTGGCAACTCTACTATCGTTCATCGGATCGGAAAACGATGTATGGGGGCTCGATAAGAAATTATGAGTAGAAAATATGTCTAGAAGGTTCGAACAACCTAACTCCAAAATTGTAGAAAATATACTGTTTTTTTCGATTTGCGGGGGAGGCAGGGGGCGTGGCAAAAAAAAAAACTAAACTTGATCTGCCTGCAAGTAAAAGAAATATATGTTCCATACACCTCAAACCTCTATCTCTTACCATCTCTGAGATCTCAGCGTTCATACGGACAGACGGACGGACAGACGGACATGTCTATATCGACTTGGCTGTTGATGCTGATCAAGAATATATATACTTTATAGGGTCGGAGATGCTTCCTTCTGGCTGTTACATACATTTGCACAAACCCAATATACTCTTTGTACCTTCGGTACAGAGTATAAAAATTATTTTTGGTTTTTTTACCTGGACTTGTGTGATGCAATATTTGATAATTTGATTACTTAAATTACGAAAAAGTCCCGTTATCAAATGACTTGAATTATAATAATCCGAATTGAACCAAATAAAACGTATCAGATGTATAATTCTGGGTAGTAATTTGGGTAACTCGGCTGGACTGGCGGCAATATCAATTTTGTTGCAATGTTCGATCAGCAAACGTAAATATTTAATGTTGGACAATGAATGATTTAGCTCCACCTTGGCCATTTCGATAAGCTGTTCGATTTGTGGCATGTGAACGGAGTGAGCTTGACGTAGAACCTTTAATATTCTTTCCACATCCGTATGGGACAATTGGGCATTAATACCTTGCAGGACTTCGTCTTGAAAGAGAATTGTTAGATATGTTAAAAAGTCTGCTTCACTGTTTATCAGCAATTCGGGAATTATTTTTCTTTGAATATAAATTAAAATTGGAAACTCTGAAACTGATTTCAATTTGATTTAGGTTTAATCGATTAGTTCCTTCAAACAAAATTAACAGTGTGCCCTAGAAAAGTAAAGAAATTAGGGTCACACTAAACGCGTGCTTTCGTAACGTCGCAATTGCTTGTGTCGACTGAGTGGCATCAAATTCAAGAAATAACGGATTGGGCTGGCTGAGCCAAAAGGGCTATGGGCTGACCATTGCGGGTATAGACCTTCCTGGAAAACCACATTAAAAAAATGTGTGAGTGTGGTAAACACTATGTTAATTGAAATAGTTTATATATTCCGTGGGAAATGCCACGGCTGGCTTGGAAAACAGTGTTCCAGATCTCTGATTCCAGACCCCAGTTCCCACATCCGAAATCCCTGATACCAGATCCCAGATCCCCCTTCCTTGGTCCCTGATCCCCCATCCCAGATCCCTGAACACAGATCCCTGATCCCCCTTCCCAAATCCCAGATTTCTGATCCCCTATCCCAGATCCCATATTCTAGATCTTAGATCCCTGATCCCAGATTCCGTGGGAAATGACACGGCTGGCTTAGAAAACAGTGTTCCAGATCCCTGATCCCAGACCCCAGTTCCCACATCAAATCCTGATACCACCCAGACCCCTAGTCCCTGATCCCCCATCCCCACACAGATCCCTGATCCCCCTTTCCAAATCCCAGATCTATCCCACATCCTAGATCCCAGATCCCTCATCCCGGATCCCTGAACACAGATCCCTGATCTTTGATCCCAAATCCCTGATCCCCCATCCCAGATCCCTAAACACAGATCCCTGATCCTCCTTCCCAAATCCCAGATCTCTGATCCCCTATCACAGATCCCTTATCCCAGATCCTGTCCAAATCCCGCCCTAGTCCTGTCCTAGATCCCGCTTTTTTCCAATCATCCTCTCATTAAGCTAACTAACAACTAGTTTTTTTCAAACCCAACGATCCCCATCCCAGATCATTTCCAGACTCAGCCTGGGCTGGGACGTCCAGATCCCATCCCAGCCCAGCCCATCCACCACAAAGCAGCCCCAGTCGTCCCATCCCACACAGATCCCTGATCCCCCTTCCCAAATCCCAGATCTCTGATCCCCTATCCCACATCCCATATCCTAGATCCCAGATCCATCATCCCGGATCCCTGAACACAGATCCCTGATCTTAGATCCCAAATCCCTGATCCCCCACCCCAGATCCCTAAACACAGATCCCTGATCCCCCTTCCCAAATCCCAGATCCCACACCTCTGATCCCCTATCACAGATCCCTTATCCCAAATCCTTGATCCCTGATCCCAGATCCCACATCTCTATCCCTAATCCCTAATCCCAGACCCCTGATCCCAGATCCCCCATCCCAGATCCTTGATCCCAGATCCCACATCTCTTATCCCTAATCCCAGACCCCTGATCCCAGATCCCCCATCCCAGATCCTTGATCACAGATCCCACATCTCGGATCCCTAATCCCTAATCCCAGACCCCTGATCCCAGATCCCTGATCCGAGATCCCTTTCCTGTGCTAAACTACTGGTACTACCAAATTTAAAAAGTAGCCAAGATCAAGTAGTCACAGTTGACCAGGCAATAGCTTGGTGTGGGGTAACGACATAGCTCCGACGACATATCTCCGACGAGTTACAAACGTCATATCTCCGATCGGAGTTATGTCGTTTTAAAGCGTCATAATTCCGATCGGAGATATGTCGTTTCAAAACGTCATAAATCCGATCGGAGATATGACGTTTGAAACTCGTCGGAGATATGTCGTTTTAAAGCGTCATATCTCCGATCGGAGTTATGTCGTTTTAAAGCGTCATATCTCCGATCGGAGTTGTGTCGTTTCAAAACGTCATATGTCATTGTATGTATTGTATTGTATTGTATGTAGATATGTCATTTTTAACTCGTCGGAGATACGACGTTTTTAACTCGTCGAAGATATGACGCTTTGAAACGACATAACTCCGATCGGAGATATGACGCTTTAAAACGACATAACTTCGATCGGAGATATGTCGTTTTTAACTCGTCGGAGTTATGACGTTTTCAAGCGTCATATCTCCGATCGGAGTTATGTCGTTTTGAAACGACATATCTCCGACAGAAAAAAAAAGACATATCTCCGACGGAAAATTGTACTGGTCGGAGATATGTCGTCGGAGATATGTCGCTATGCCCTTGGTGTATGCTTGTGAGCGATATGCGTTATGCGTTATTTTCAAATTGAATTTTACCCCTACTAGAAAATCATCGTACCGAAATTAAAGATGTTTCACATCAAAAAACCTTAACTTTATCTCAATGGTGGTATGGTTTAGTGTCGCGACTTGTTATCAGCCCTTTTTACGTATTTTCCATAGCTCGCGGTTCATCAAAGAAAAATAATTTCCGACTTTTCGAAGAGACAGCGATTCTTAGGGAATTGCTACACCTACAACGATATTCCCAAAATTCGAATTCCTCTCGAACCGTGACCAGATCATGAGGCACCGTTAGCGAACGATCTCCCAATAAAGTGCGTATCTGAGTGGTCCAATAGACAGCTATGGCTTCCAAATTCTTAAACAACTGCTTGTCACCAGCTCCAACTTTTTCCTTATCCAGCTGTTTGATCACATACGGCACATATAGAACCGCCATACCCGAGATCTTATAATGCACACCGGTTAAAAATGCCAGAAATCTATCCATACTAGAGCAGAAACGTAAACGCACTGTGGCATTCCAATCATCAAAATTCCAAAAGAATGGCACATAAATTCGCTCCAATAGCATCAAAAGGCAACCATCCACATCGCTGTGAAGAGTGCCAAAGTTAATTTCATCGTGAAATGTATCGACATTGAATATTTCATTGGGCTGACGGAGAAAGTAGCTCAAATCGACGACATGTGTGGTGGGAAAACCTAAAGAGGCGGTTAGTATGTTATTTTCGTAGGATATTGTCAGCAGGGGTTCATTGACCTCGAGCAACCACCGCCGAATAATATCCAATGATTGCTCATGCCAATCCCGTTCCAGACAGTACAGAACTGTCATTCTTTGTATGTATTCCACCAACTGAAGCAGCTCCTCATCGCTATAGGAAGGACGAGGTGTCTCTACTCTCAGTTCCTCCGGACGCGGCTCGGCGGTGCGTTCTGGAAATGTTAGTGATAGGGCTTGGGGTCGTACAATAGATTAACTATAGCTACCCTCGTCATCACTTAGATCCGAATCGGTGAGATGTTCATCTTCTATTGCACTGGATGATGCCATTTTTTTCACTTTACTTTATATTAAGGGCCTTAATAAACAAGGCCTTGGCAACAGTTGTTAGCAAACTGCCATACCGCACAGGGTGGAAAAGTTAATTTGCTGGGAAAACATTCATCATTTTGATCAGGTGATTTAAGCAAAGAAATAATCGTTATTTTCGATACGATACGGAACCGAATACCGAAATAAACCAGAACCTTAACAGAACCTTTTACCGAAACATTAGTTTTGGTGTTTAAAAATTATTTCCGGCTTTAAATAAATATTTCTTGGAACGTAGTCTTAAAGTACAGCTTCCAATGTTTCCAAAAAGCAGTGATAGATTTCTGTAGCTCTATTATTGGCTGTTCTACGGCCCTTTTAAGGTTAGAAACTTTTCAAAAATGACTGAAAATGATGACAAAAATGACTTTTCAAGTGTTTAAAAATTATTTCCGGCTTTAAATAAATATTTCTTGGAACGTAGTCTTAAAGTACAGCTTCCAATGTTTCCAAAAGCAGTGATAGATTTCTGTAGCTCTATTATTGGCTGTTCTACGGCCATTTTAAGGTTAGAAACTTTTCAAAAATGACTGAAAATGATGACAAAAATGACTTTTCAAGTGTTTAAAAATTATTTCCGGCTTTAAATAAATATTTCTTGGAACGTAGTCTTAAAGGACAGCTTCCAATGTTTCCAAAAAGCAGTGATAGATTTCTGTAGCTCTATTATTGGCTGTTCTACGGCCCTTTTAAGGTTAGAAACTTTTCAAAAATGACTGAAAATGATGACAAAAATGACTTTTCAAGTGTTTAAAAATTATTTCCGGCTTTAAATAAATATTTCTTGGAACGTAGTCTTAAAGAACAGCTTCCAATGTTTCCAAAAAGCAGTGATAGATTTCTGTAGCTCTATTATTGGCTGTTCTACGGCCATTTTAAGGTTAGAAACTTTTCAAAAATGACTGAAAATGATGACAAAAATGACTTTTCAAGTGTTTAAAAATTATTTCCGGCTTTAAATAAATATTTCTTGGAACGTAGTCTTAAAGTACAGCTTCCAATGTTTCCAAAAAGCAGTGATAGATTTCTGTAGCTCTATTATTGGCTGTTCTACGGCCATTTTAAGGTTAGAAACTTTTCAAAAATGACTGAAAATGATGACAAAAATGACTTTTCAAGTGTTTAAAAATTATTTCCGGCTTTAAATAAATATTTCTTGGAACGTAGTCTTAAAGTACAGCTTCCAATGTTTCCAAAAAGCAGTGATAGATTTCTGTAGCTCTATTATTGGCTGTTCTACGGCCATTTTAAGGTTAGAAACTTTTCAAAAATGACTGAAAATGATGACAAAAATGACTTTTCAAGTGTTTAAAAATTATTTCCGGCTTTAAATAAATATTTCTTGGAACGTAGTCTTAAAGAACAGCTTCCAATGTTTCCAAAAAGCAGTGATAGATTTCTGTAGCTCTATTATTGGCTGTTCTACGGCCATTTTAAGGTTAGAAACTTTTCAAAAATGACTGAAAATGATGACAAAAATGACTTTTCAAGTGTTTAAAAATTATTTCCGGCTTTAAATAAATATTTCTTGGAACGTAGTCTTAAAGAACAGCTTCCAATGTTTCAAAAAGCAGTGATAGATTTCTGTAGCTCTATTATTGGCTGTTCTACGGCCATTTTAAGGTTAGAAACTTTTCAAAAATGACTGAAAATGATGACAAAAATGACTTTTCAAGTGTTTAAAAATTATTTCCGGCTTTAAATAAATATTTCTTGGAACGTAGTCTTAAAGAACAGCTTCCAATGTTTCCAAAAAGCAGTGATAGATTTCTGTAGCTCTATTATTGGCTGTTCTACGGCCATTTTAAGGTTAGAAACTTTTCAAAAATGACTGAAAATGATGACAAAAATGACTTTTCAAGTGTTTAAAAATTATTTCCGGCTTTAAATAAATATTTCTTGGAACGTAGTCTTAAAGAACAGCTTCCAATGTTTCAAAAAAGGATGATTTCTAGCTCTATTTGGCTGTTCACGGCCTTTTAAGGTTAGAACTTTTCAAAAATGACTAGATGAAAAACTTTTCAAGTGTTTAAAATTTTCCGGCTTTAAATAAATATTTTTGAACGTAGTCTTAAAGAACACTTCAATGTTTCCAAAAAGCAGGTAGATTTCGTGCTCATTTTGGTGTTCTACGGCCATTTTAAGGTTAGAAACTTTTCAAAATGACTGAAAAGTACAAAAAGACTTTTCAAGTGTTTAAATTATTTCTTTAAAAAATTGTAGAAGTGTTTAATTGCTAAAAAATGAACGTAGTCTTAAAGGCAGCCAAGTTTCCAAAAAGCAGTGATAGATTTGTAGCTTATGGTGTCACGGCCATAAGGTTAGAAACTTTTTCAAAAATGACTGAAAATGATGACAAAAATGACTTTTCAAGTGTTTAAAAATTATTTCCGGCTTTAAATAAATATTTTTGGAACGTAGTCTTAAAGACAGCCCAATGTTCCAAAAAGCAGTGATAGATTTCTGTAGCTCTATTATTGGCTGTTCTACGGCCATTTTAAGGTTAGAAACTTTTCAAAAATGACTGAAAATGATGACAAAAATTACTTTTCAAGTGTTTAAAAATTATTTCCGGCTTTAAATCAATATTTCTTGGAACGTAGTCTTAAAGAACAGCTTCCAATGTTTCCAAAAAGCAGTGATAGATTTCTGTAGCTCTATTATTGGCTGTTCTACGGCCATTTTAAGGTTAGAAACTTTTCAAAAATGACTGAAAATGATGACAAAAAATGACTTTTCAAGTGTTTAAAAATTATTTCCGGCTTTAAATCAATATTTCTTGGAACGTAGTCTTAAAGAACAGCTTCCAATGTTTCCAAAAAGCAGTGATAGATTTCTGTAGCTCTATTATTGGCTGTTCTACGGCCATTTTAAGGTTAGAAACTTTTCAAAAATGACTGAAAATGATGACAAAAATTACTTTTCAAGTGTTTAAAAATTATTTCCGGCTTTAAATCAATATTTCTTGGAACGTAGTCTTAAAGGACAGCTTCCAATGTTTCCAAAAAGCAGGATAGATTTCTGTAGCTCTATTATTGGTGTTCTATTTAGGTTAGAAACTTTTCAAAAATGACTGAAAATGATGACAAAAATGACTTTTCAAGTGTTTAAAAATTATTTCCGGCTTTAAATAAATATTTCTTGGAACGTAGTCTTAAAGGACAGCTTCCAATGTTTCCAAAAAGCAGGATAGATTTCTGTAGCTCTATTATTGGCTGTTCTACGGCCCTTTTAAGGTTAGAAACTTTTCAAAAATGACTAAAAATGATGACAAAAATGACTTTTCAAGTGTTTAAAAATTATTTCCGGCTTTAAATAAATATTTCTTGGAACGTAGTCTTAAAGAACAGCTTCCAATGTTTCCAAATCAATTTTTTATTGTAGCTTAAGTTTGGCGAAAAGAGAAAATGCACTGAAAAACCGGCCAAAACGTAAATATCTACCTTCTAGCCCGATATAACGCTATCTGTACTAAGGAAAGCATTAAACTCTTTCATTAAAATAATTTTGCATATTTACCTTTTCTAAATCAAGTAAGAATCAACTTTAAATGAACTTTTAATTTTTCGCCCATATCTGATATCTATATCCTATATATATATTCTACCGGTTATATTAGTTGGAGTAAACTTTTGCAAGTGTATTAGAACTTCGGCACAGTCGAAGTTAGCTTTGTCTTCTCGTTTTTTTTTTTCATTTAAAAAATAAAAGTCAATTTAAAAAATAACGGCCACCGTGTTGAGGGGACATTATGCAGTGGGACTTATTTATATGACATACGTATAAAAATTTCCCTTTGCTAACGTAGCACGTAACAATAGTCAGCTGGTGCTGTCGTAACCGGGTCACATTTACACATTTAATTTATGAAATATATATTTTAAAATGAATAAAATCACCCGCTCCTTTATTAGTGTTCTAAGGCAGAGTAACAGCTCTACCCTCCTAGGACGCCAGTTATCATATAAGAGTGATATATCCCTGGATAAAATATATCCCAATGCCCGCCTGCAGCTTTACACACCCCCTCCTCCGGTGAGTATAAGCAGAAGGTGTGTGTCCATTATCCATCATTCATTTACCCTTAATCCTTAGCCCAGCAGCGGTGACAAGTTCAATGGCTACATACCCATGGACAAGCTGGAGATTACCTATAGTCGCAGTTCGGGACCCGGTGGCCAACATGTCAACACTGTAAACACCAAAGTGGATGTGCGTTTTAAGGTGGCCGAAGCGCAATGGATACCCCAAGAAACCCGCCAAAAGTTACTCCAAGTGCTGGCCAATAAAATCACCAAAGAGGGTTACTATTTCATCAAGAGCGATCTGACACGTTCACAACAACTCAATTTGGCTGATGCTCTGGAAAAGCTGCGTACGGTCATACGTGCTCAGGAGATAAATGTGCCAGCTGGACCCAGTGAGGATACTTTGGAGAAGCTGCGCAGGCGACAGGAGAGGGCAGCCCGTGAGCGATTGCAAATGAAACGAGGTCGGGCGCAGATCAAGGCGGATCGTCAGGGACCCAGTGGTGTGGATGTTTAAATTCATTTTTTGATTAATTGGAAAAGTGTTGCAACACAAAATATAATTGTTATACTCTATTTAGAGCAGCAACTAATGCTTCCAAGCTGGCGGGACTCAAGTTATCGACTCAAAGTTGAATCCAAATCAAACAGCAATAATACTAGTTTACAGCGAAAAAGACCCATCGAAGCTATTATTTTTTAATGATGTATTTTGAAATGCTAAACTCAAAATTCAAAATGAATTTCAAAAATTTTTTTTTTTTTATGTTTTATTTTTTTTTTAAAAATCCCCCAAAAAAAAAATAAAATTTTTTTCTCCCCCCTTTTCCGCTCGATAAAACCTTCCCCCCCCTCCACTTCCTATAAGGTAAAAAACTAGTTCTAGTGAGTAAACTTTTTTGTTTTCTATCGTAGCGTCACCAATCTTGGTTTATATTAGTTTTATATGCTTTTACACATTTCCAAAAAAATTTATTAAAATCGGATGACTATAGCATATAGCTGCCATATAAACGGTCGGTCCAAAAACTAGTTCTAGTGAGAAAAACTTTTTTGTTTTTCATCGTAGCGTCACCAATCGCGGTACATATTAGTTTGATATGGTTTCACACAATTCTGAAAAAATTGATCAAAATCGGATGACTATAGCATATAGCTGCCATATAAACGGTCTGTCAAAAAACTCGTTCTAGTGAGAAAAACTTTTTTGTTTTCCACCGTAGCATCACCAATCGTGGTATACATTAGTTTCAAAGGCTTTCACCCAATTCTGAAAAATTTATCAAAATCGGATGACTATAGCATATAGCTGCCATATAAACGGTCGGTCCGAAAAACAAGTTCTAGTGAGAAAAACTTTTTAGTTTTTCATCGTAGCGTCACCAATCGTGGTATATATTAGTTTTATATGCTTCCACACAATTCTGAAAAAATTTATCAAAATCGGATGACTATAGCATATAGCTGCCATATAAACGGTCGGTCCAAGAACTAGTTCTAGTGAGAAAAACTTTTTTGTTTTCCATCGTAGCGTCACCAATCGTGGTATATATTAGTTTTATATGCTTCCACACAATTCTGAAAAAATTTATCAAAATCGGATAACTATAGCATATAGCTGCCATATAAACGGTCGGTCCAAAAACTAGTTCTAGTAGAAAAACTTTTTTGTTTTCCGTCGTAGCGTCACAAATCGTGGTATATATCAGTTTCATATGCTTCCACACAATTCTGGAAAAATTTATCAAAATCGGATGACTATTGCATATAGCTGCCATATAAACGGTTGGTCCAAAAAATAGTTCTAGAGGAAAAAACTTTTTTGTTTTCTATTGTAACGTCACCAAACGTGGTATATATAAATTTTATATGATTCCACACAATTCTGGAAAAATTTATCAAAATCGGATGACTAAAGCATATAGCTGCCATATAAACGGTCGGTTCAAAAACTAGTTCTAGTGAGAAAAACTTTTTTGTTTTCCATCGTAGCGTCACCAATCGTGGTATATATTAGTTTTATATGATTCCACAGAATTCTTGAAAAATTGATCGAAATCGGATGACTATAGCATATAGCTGCCATAGGAACGATCGGTCTAAAAACTAATTATAGTCAGAAAAACTTTTTGGTTATCAATGGTAGCGCCTTTCCAAAACTGCAAGGGTATTTAAAACATCGGCGTAGCCGATGTTAGCCTTCTATTTTTTTCTTTGATTTTTTTTTAAAAAAACATGGGTCCGTCGAATATGGGCAACCCTGTACTTGTACTTAATTGCCCACAACTCCTTTATTTATCCATAGATATTCTTTATCAATACCTTATTTTCTTCATAGAAGTGCTATTCGTAAGAACAAAAAAAAAAACAATTTATTTTTATCAGTTTCAACCTTTTACAGATTTTAGGAACAAATTTTTTCCTCGTTTTTGAGATTTTTAGATTTTTCAAAGTATTAAACCGATTGGAAATGATCTTTAGTTAAATTATTAAAGATTGCATACCCTTTCGATTAATACCTTGCTTTGACGAAATCTAAAGTTTCAATCTCGAGATATGTCATAAAATGTCGGGGTACCTACCGAAAAAACTAAAAAATTCTAACTCAAAAACGTATTCCATACAACATTTTATTATTGAGTTCAGCATTCCAAAGTGCACAAGAAAAAAATAACAGCTTAAATGGGTATTTATTTGTTTTTATTTTTGTACTCTAGTGTAATTAAAACAATTGTATATATTTCACTTAACTGCCAATTCCTCATCCTCATCCTCGCTGAAATCTTCCTCATCTTTGGCTTTATTCATTTTGCGATTTACTTCTCTGGCATAAAGTTCTTTAAAAGCCTCAAACTCCATCAAACTGACATTACATATTTTTGTGGCAAACGTTTTCTCCGATGTATCCGTTATTTGATATAGTCGATTATTTGTGGTGGGCTCATTGGGATCGGCTTTCAGGGGACGCGGCTTAAACAAACCCAATCGGCTTAGGAACATATGTCTACATTTTAATTCCTCAAAAGCCAAAGACATGGCCGAAGATTTAACAATTTCCGGCACTTCAATACGCATTACATCCATTATGTAGTTGAATTTCTCTTCTATAGCTTGCTCCGGCTGGGCCAGCAATTCTGGACTGTTCATCAGCAATTTCCATACATTTTTGTTTGTGGAAACTCTAGTTTTTAGATAAGCGATGTGGGAACGTAGCTGATGCGAGTCGCTGATGTCCAACAATTCCGGATATTTGGTTAGAAGCAAATGTAAGAGATGTTCTCCAAATTGACAGGCACGCCATATCTCTAAGCAGTCAATGATGCGCTGGGGCGTTCGTTTTAAAACCGAGGGATTTCCGGTAACAATTCTTAAGAAATTGACAGTCTCCAGGCCATGATTCTGAAACGTGTCATGAGCACGTTGCCAGACATCGGTTGAGTAAATGGCCAGATTGGGTTCCAATTTAATGGCTTCATCTATATGAGCCTGCTCCAGTTGCCTTAACTGTTTGGGGGCAGCAAATTTTGTGGCCAGTTGGCGTACGCCATGCCAAGGTAACTTCAAATGGAAGTTAATTTTAGATAAAGAATATTACAAATGTTTAAATGTACCTGATTTTGCTGTTTTAATAGAGTTTGTGTGTTAAATAATAGTTTTCTTAACATTTTGCAAGTCAATCAAAACAATCAACAGCTGATTGAGCAAAGCAGCTGAAACTATTAGAGATGGGCAATATTTTGATTACACGCGGCCGTGACTCTTGAGAACAGTGACTGTTACTTTTGAATTTGAAATATTCGTAATATAAAAAGACAAATGAGCAGACAATATGTATTTCAAAACTTCTTGCAAATTTAACAGAAGAGTTGGCATAGAACCATAGACAGACGAACATATATACTTCATGAAGTCGGAGGCACTTCCTTCTATGCGTTACAAACATCGGTAACCTTTTATTATACCCTCTAAAATGGAAAAGCAATTTCGATCTCAGAGACTACTACAGCACGCATATTAATTATCTAATGCCCTCCAATAATCTTACATATCTCAAGCTCTAATTCAAATCACGCATATAAATTTACGAGCTTCCCATTATCTCTAGGTTTGTGTGAGTATATTGGGTTTGTGCAAATGTATGTAACAGCCAGAAGGACGCATCTCCGACCATATAAAGTATATATATTCTTGATCAGCATCAACAGCCGAGTCGATATAGCCATGTCCGTCTGTCTGTATGAACGAAGAAATCTCAGAGATGGTAAGAGCAAGAGCTTTAAAGTGTATGGAACATATAATTTTATACTTGCAGGCGATCAACTTAAAGTTATCAGTTACATACAAACAGGTACAGTCGGGCATGTCCGACTTTCTCACTTGTTTTAAATTTAAAAGCAAAAAAGTTTGAGAAGTTTTCAGGCAGCCAATAGCTGGTAAAGGTGACCAGGTTGTGAACAAATATTTAAGAAAATCCTTATTTATAATCTTACCAATTTTTTATTACGACCGGGTTATATATGATATACTGGTTTATTGCTGTCAGCAAGCATTTCTTAACATAATGTTTATGCTCTGTTGATACACATATTCGACGGACCCATGTTTTTTTTTAAAAAAATCAAAGAAAAAAATAGACATTTGACGGTTGGCAATCTTAATCATTTAATTTGTTCCAAGTAGATTTGTTTACATCAATTTTTGAATATGATATCTCTCAAATGGCCGCCTCTGGCGTTGATGGCGTATTGTGCCCTTTTTGCGGCATTTTCCATCGTTTTCGCCAACATTTCGGCCGGAATAGCGGCTATTTCTTCACGAATGTTGTCCTTGAGCTCTTCTACGGTCCTTGGCTTGTTAACGTAAACCTTTGACTTCAAATATCCCCACAAGAAGAAGTCAGGCGGCGTCAAATCGGGCGAACGCGGTGGCCAGTCCAAATCACCACTTTTCGACATCAAACGGCCCGAAACAATTTCTTCAGAAAATCGATTGTTATGCGACTTGTGTGCGGTGGAGCGCCGTCTTGTTGAAACCAGAACTGCCTCATACGCTTTCGACGAATAATTGGCATCACAAAATTGGTCATCATGTCGCGATAACGCTCCTGGTTGATGGTAACAGCATGGCCATTTTCATTTTGGAAGAAAAACGGCCCAATGACCGTTTTCGCACTAACGCCGCACCAAACTGTGACTTTTTCGTCATGAAGAGGCACTTCTTGAATCTCCTGAGGATTTTCAGTGGCGTAAATACGGCAATTTTGCTTATTTACGGTCCCATTCAATGTGAAATGGGCTTCATCGGACATGATAATCGTTGATCGTTGAGTTTTCACAATTGACTTGTTCTGTTGAATGTAAATTTCAACTATTTCAGAGCGCTCGCGTGGCGTGTATTGTTCCATGGTAAAAATCTGCTTGGACTGACGCTTCAAACGCGGTATGTCATTAAGCGATCTGACATCTCTGTCAAAAGTTATGGCGTTGCCAGATGGGTCCGTCGAATATGGACAACCCTGTATTTTTTCTGTTGACACCACATGAAGCTTATTTAAAACATGTCATAATTTTCGACGGGCTTATCGAGTCAGGAATAATCTGAACCCTACTTTTTATATCTATGATTTTTAAAGTGCCGAAATCAGGGATAAATCCCAAAACGAATATAGGCTCTCGTATGTACCGAAATGAGAATATGGGAGTACCGCTACGTACTAATACAAGTATAATAACAGAGTAAATTATTATTTATCTTTCTCTACTTATTTAAAATCTTTCTAAAAAGCTGAAAAATATATATAGTAATAATGGTTCAAAGTTAAAAATTGACTGTTACAGCCCCCCAATGGGGACAAGCCGAGCTTCCCTTAAACTCTTGGCTCGTGTGTCTTTAATTTTCGCTCAAGAGAATGGGACCAACAGTTTAACGCCGATTCCTAACGGCAAAGTTTTGAGAAGCTTTTTCATGTATACTCTACAACTGGCGCCAACAGCTGTAAAGGAGACCTTGTGCGTAAAAGCTCCGAGGCGGGATCGAACCCACAACCTCCCGCACACGCTAGCCACTGAGCCACACAAGGCCACTAATGGTTCGAAGTAATTTGCCATAAAATCTGTCGTATCTTCGCCTAAAATCTCAAAAGCAGTTGAAAATATAAACTTTCCCTTAGCTTTTCATTATTTTTCAAAATATTAAAACATGCACTTCTTACGTGGAATTTATTTAAAATCCAGAAACCTTATTTCTAACATTTTTATTAAACATTTTTCTATATTTATATTTTGCAAAAAATTTTTTTTCTACTTTTAAGAATTTTTTTTCCATATCTTAAAAGAGAATTTGAACATGCTTATTCTTTAAGGGCAAATTTCTAAAATGTTAGACTTCTTTTGCAATTTTATCTGTTAAAATATATGAAATAATATTAGAATCCGAAACAGTACCGGTATTAGCGTTTCGGTATGATTCCGGGATTTTCGGTTCTAAAATAATAATCAATAATATTGTAGATCGGTTCTGCTTTCGATACCGGTACTTGGCTTATTGGTTTGGGTTACGTTATTATTCCCTGTTCAAAATAGTTTAAAAGCTTCTTTAAATTATAACCTAATTATTATGTGGGTTCGTTATTTAAATAGTTCTGCTTATTTACTTACATATTGACCACAAAAGCGAGAGACTTGGAACTTTTGTTACCCGTGATCATGATCTCGTCGATGAATATGAATATTTGATATGCGCTCATCTCTACGATTTATTTCATACTCCCACCACAAGCAAAGAAAATAGAAAAAAGAGCTTTGCAACAGTGAAAATCATTATCATTATTGTTTATTTCGTTGGGTGTACTAAAATGTGTTTTTGTTTATAAATAGAAGTGTGGTTTATTACAAATACATCAGAGTGAAACGTTTAATCCGAGCGAAAAGTTCTAAATCAAGTTCAGGGTAAGAGAAATTGTAATAATAAAGCAGTTGTTTTTTGTTAAGAGTTCTTTATAGAACATTTCGAAAGTAGATGCTCAGGACTTTAAGCTTTCCACTAAAGTTGATAACAAGAAATTTGTAAATGAATTTAATATGCTTTTGGCACACCTTAATAACAATAAATGCAACTGTTGGTGCACTTGTTGCTATCGGGAATCTTCAATTTCCAGCTAGAAGTCTGTATCTGTACATACGCCAGTGCATATACTGGGTGTTCCCTTACAAGCAGATTTTTCAACCGGCTGAAGTTGATAATAGTCACATAGTTGATCTATAAATAAATATAAGGCAGGCTTCAAGCAGACCGCAGAATGAAAAGCGAGACCTTCTAAATCTCGCCACTTTGTCTAATACATTGAAATCAATCCTATTTTAATATATTTGAACATAGTCGCATTTAAGGTTACCCAAAGATGTCGGCCACTTTTATAACCCCCAGAAGGAATGGGACTATTTTGTATTCCAAAAAACATACGTCTATCTTGTCTATAACCTTGAATTTTTATATTGCTTCGACCCAGTATTTTATGTTGGGTGAAACCTAACAACGTCAATAGCCCTTCATAGGTTTCACATACAAATCGTACAAGCGTTCTTCTTATTAAAAATACTTTTCTCAAAATAAAAGTTACAGGTAAATAGATTATTTCTTTTTTGTTCTAAAAAAAGGTTTGTCTTACCTTCCTTTTGGACCATTTTAAATCATGATTTATGGGCAACCCTATACGTTTGTTTGACACCCCTTTATATTTATCGGAAATATATATATATTCTTTAGCCTGAAAATAAATTATCCCAAATAGTTCTGCGGTATGTTTCAACGAAGATATTCCATTTTGAATACAAGAATTCGAACTGACTAAATGTTCCCTTGCCCACAAGTACAGGGTTGCCCATATTCGACGGACCCATCTGGCAACGCCATAACTTTTGACAGAGATGTCAGATCGCTTAATGACATACCGCGTTTGAAGCGTCAGTCCAAGCAGATTTTTACCATGGAACAATACACGCCACGCGAGCGCTCTGAAATAGTTGAAATTTACATTCAACAGAACAAGTCAATTGTGAAAACTAAATTATCATGTCCGATGAAGCCCATTTCACATTGAATGGGACCGTAAATAAGCAAAATTGCCGTATTTACGCCACTGAAAATCCTCAGGAGATTCAAGAAGTGCCTCTTCATGACGAAAAAGTCACAGTTTGGTGCGGCGTTAGTGCGAAAACGGTCATTGGGCCGTTTTTCTTCCAAAATGAAAATGGCCATGCTGTTACCATCAACCAGGAGCGTTATCGCGACATGATGACCAATTTTGTGATGCCAATTATTCGTCGAAAGCGTATGAGGCAGTTCTGGTTTCAACAAGACGGCGCTCCACCGCACACAAGTCGCATAACAATCGATTTTCTGAAGAAATTGTTTCCGGGCCGTTTGATGTCGAAAAGTGGTGATTTGGTCTGGCCACCGCGTTCGCCCGATTTGACGCCGCCTGACTTCTTCTTGTGGGGATATTTGAAGTCAAAGGTTTACGTTAACAAGCCAAGGACCGTAGAAGAGCTCAAGGACAACATTCGTGAAGAAATAGCCGCTATTCCGGCCGAAATGTTGGCGAAAACGATGGAAAATGCTGCAAAAAGGGCACAATACGCCATCAACGCCAGAGGCGGCCATTTGAGAGATATCATATTCAAAAATTGATGTAAACAAATCTACTTGAACAAATTAAATGATTAAGATTGCCAACCGCCAAATTTTTATTTTTTCTTTGATTTTTAAAAAAAACATGGGTCCGTCGAATATGGGCAACCCTGTAGTTGACCTCTACTATAAATAAATAAAAGGCTTCAAACCGCCCTCAGGATAAAAAGCTTCTAAATCTCGCAACTTTGTCTAATACATTGAAATCATTCCTATTTTAATATATTTCAGCATAGTCGCATTTAATGTTTCCCAAAGCGACGGCCACTTTTTTGAACGCCCAGAAGAAGGAATGGGACTATTTTGATTTCCAAAATAATACATATATCTCGTCTATAACCTTACATTTTCCGACCCAGTATTTTATGTTGGGTGAAATCTAACAACGCTAATAGGCCTTCATATGTTTCACATAGAAATCGTACAAGCGTTCTGAAACACTTCTCTCAAAATAAAAGTATTAGTTTAAATAGATTAATAATTTTTGTCCGAACTGACTACAAATGGTTCCCTTGCCCACAAAAAAAAAAAAGGGGGGTCGTTGAGAACTTTCATTATGCTATGCAAGGTATAAATTTAGAGGGTATGGAAATTTCCAATAATAATTTTCCATTCCCTTTATTAGGACCAAAAAAATGTACTAGGTGGGGGTAAAAGGTAACCTTCTTCTTGGGGAATGAAAAAATATAATATTTTTTTTAAATTTTATTCCATACACTTATTCCAGCGTTTTTCCAACTTTTTGATCCCGTCCGAAAAGTAATTTTCCAAAAGGTCTGCAAAATACTCCTCCGGGGCGTCGATGATCTTCTCGCGCAAGCTGAATTATTTATGAGCCATCTGTTGAGGTTTGGGAAGTGAAATTAGTCCGAGGGAGCCATATCGGGCGAAGAAGATGGATGGGGGAAGCAATTGGAGACCAAAATCGTTAATTTTAGCCATGGTTAGCGTACGTATTTTTAATGCGGAATCGGCTGCGCGGCACCCAGCGGCAGGAAAACTTTGTCATATGGAAAATCCTCCCAAAATATGAACTTCATCGGCAATGGAGTTTTGGCCACCATGAAACTCTCGAAACGAATATTTTACGGTGTTATCTGAAGAAGCTTTAGCCCCATAATATTTATCCAACTATTCTTTGGTATGCTTCGCCGATTTGCCTCCCAAAAAGTAATGTTTTATGAAAGAACGAAAATTGTTTTTTTCCGTACTCGAACACGTCAACAACAATCAGCAGTCAAAACTAAATTTGAAACTGAAATTTGCCTAAATATGAATGGAATCTTCCGTACCGAATTTAAAGATGTTTATCATCTATAAATATTTAAAGTAAGAAAGCTGAATCGAAAATAATATCTTCCTACTTAGCGAAAAAGTTTTGTACAGGGTGACAAACCGGAACCCGAACCGGAACCGTATACCGAAAAGAACCGATTGAAACTCAGAACCAGTACCGGAACCGGAACCGTTATTATTTATTTCTTTAGAACCGGTATTTCGGACCTTATTTTACCCAGTACCGGTTTCGGTTCTGAGTTTTTTTTTATTATTTCAGTTTTATTGCTTTAATCAGGGATTTCCTCAGGGTAAACGTTAGAAAAAAACTTACTAAGTTTAGGTTAAGGGACCATCTGGTATATATTCAACAAAAATAACAATTTCATCTGATTTCTTTGCATCTATTTTGGTTCAATAATTTTCAAATATTATTAATTTATCCTTTATTTTTACATTTAAAAAGGAAACGAATTAATAATTGGACTAAATGGGCTAAATCTAACAGCAGGGTTAAATTGTGATCGGTAACGTTATCTGAACGTTTCACATTCCATCTGGGGTAAAGTTTATAATGTTTAATTTTCCTTCTTTATATAATTACTTTCTGTTGAGTAGGTTGCTACCCGTTCTATTATATATTCGGATTAAAGGATTTTTAGATTATACCGGTATACTGAAATAAAAACCAAGGTACCGATACGGAACCGAATACCGAAATAAACTTGAACCTAAACAGAACCTTTTACCGAAACATTAGTTTTGGTACGTACCAGAACCGGAACCGGAACCGAAATTCGATTCGGTTTGATACCCTGGTTTTGTATTAAATCCTATATGTTTCTTTATTTATCAAACTGTTTTAAAACAACAGTTGCTTTCACTCCCTGGTACTTATTGATACCAGGGATCGTAAATAATGATTATTTTTTATTTTTAAATCAAAAAATCATCCACTTAGAATCGTCGTAGAAGAATTCTAATTATACCAAAATGATTATTTTTCGATTATCTATGCAAATCCGCCATGATTTTTATTTTTATAAGTTTTAACTATATTCCTTAATGCTAATGATTATTTTTAAACTATATTTTAAAACTTAGGCGATAATCATTATTTTTGAGCGAAAAAAATAAAACTAAAACATAATGATTATTTCGTGAGTTTTATTTTTCGCTCAAAAATAGAACTCAACAAGGAATTGTGACCTTATCATATGGAACTTTGGCAAGTTAATGCATATCCATAATAAGTAAAGCAAGACGAATCTATAAAATCCAAATTAGGGATAAAAAAATTTTTGAAAAAAAAGTTCATTTTGATAAGGTCATAATTCCTTGTTGAGTTTTATTTTGAGCGAAAAATAAAACTCATGGAATAATCATTATTTTTGAGTTTTATTTTTTTCGCTCAAAAATAATGATTATCGCCTAAGTTTTAAAATATTTGCTTAAAAATAATCATTAATGTGTGAGCAAATTTAAAAAAATTAAAATATAATCATTAATTATTAAGTTTTATTTTATAACTTATAATGATTACGTTCCCTGATTGATACACATAACTCGTTGAGGGCTCGTTCCTTTATACGCAAGTATAGCTAGTTTCATAACGCTCTTAACCAATCTGAAGTACTTTGGAGTCAAGGTTATTATTCAAGTACCGTACATTGGCAAGTACTGTACATTTTTTGTTACGTTATAAAAAAAGTATCGTCGTAAGGACGTCGAAAAAATATAAATATTTTGGTTTAGTAGTAAAAATATTTAGTTAAGGGAGGCGAAGTACAAAAGATAGTTAAATATTAAAAAAAATAACTCAAAAAAAAAAAAAAAAAAAAAAAATAAAAAAAAAAGAATAAAAAAAAAAATAAATAATAATAAAAAAAAAAATAAAAAAAAAAAAAAAAAAAATGAAACTTTAACATGTGGAATTTTTGTGGGAAAACAATTAAGGTTTCTTAATCAAAAGAGAAAAAATGTTCAATTCATTCTTTGGCAAAGCGCAAGAGAGATTGTGCTCTCTCTCTAACTGATAACCTGATAATACACTTAGTTTGACAAACATTTGTATTTATTAATAACTCAGCCTGCAATTAATCTCATTCACAGTTCATTACTCAAGCATTCAACAACATGTCGACACTCATCCGTTGGGGTATTTTGTCCGCTGGTAAAATAAGTGAGGATTTTACCATTGCCTTGAGCACCCTGCCAGCTAGTGATCATAAGGTTAATGCAGTGGCTGCACGTTCTCTGGATCGTGCTCAGGAGTTTGCCAAAAAACATGAAATTCCCAAAGCTTTTGGCAACTACGAGGATTTGGCCAAGTCAAAAGATGTTGGTAAGTTTCTAAAGATTTAATAAAAAAAATTGAATTATAATTTTTCTCTCCAACAGATGTGGTCTACGTTGGTAACCTGAATCATCAACATTATGAAGTTTGCCTTTTGATGCTGAACGCGGGTAAACATGTATTGTGCGAAAAGCCGCTGGCTATGAACAAGAAACAAGTGGAGGATATTCTAGATGCTGCAAAGGCCAATAAACGTTTCTTCATGGAGGCCGTATGGTCGCGTTTCCTACCTTCATATCAACATGTGCGTAATTTAATCACCACGGGCAAACTGGGTGAGATCAAGAATGTGGAGGTAAACTTTGGCTTCCCTCTGGAAACAGTAGATCGTTTGCAGTAAGTTTTTAAGCCAAAGTTAGGTAAGCCCCCAAACTAATGTTGGTTTGTTTTCCAGAAAACGCGACCTAGGCGGAGGAGTGGTCTATGATCTGGGTATCTATACCATTCAGGTGTCTCAGTGGGCCTTTCAGGAAAAACCACAAAAAATTGAAGCAACTGGTACATTAAATGCCGAGGGCATTGATGATGATGTGAGTGCCACCCTGACCTACAGTGGTGGCCGAACAGCTCACATGCGTTTCAGCTCCAAGGAGAAATTGGATAATAAGGCCGTGATCAAGGGCAGTAAAGGTCAAGTGACGGTAGGTTTCAAGTGTCACTTTTTAAATGGGAATAATTTAACAAAATAAAATTTTAGTTAATTGATTTCTGGAGTCCCAACAAACTGATTGACATTGATGGCAAGGAAAAGGAATGGACGCCACCCCAGAGCAAATATCCAACAAATTATGGCAATTCGGTGTGCCTGCGTTATGAAGCTGAGGCTGTGCGTCAATCCATACTCGCTGGCGAGGTGGAGAATAAAACGGTCAGCTATGCGGATAGTTTGTTGTTTGCCGAAATAGAGGATACCATACGGAAACAAATTGGTGCTCTAAATCAATATGATGAGCAATGAATCATGGAATCATTCGAATAAACCCTAATCTTACTCAACTTATTCTGGAATTATTTGTTACCTTTCACAGAAAAGTTAAAATCTAAATCCAATCTTAACTTTTATAATAAAAGCGAATTGTATTTTATTTTTATAAAAATGCTACCCTGACATTTCGGGGGTAAATAAGCTGAGATAGCAAAATCTAATCACGTTTCTTAGACGTGATCAACTTTATTTTTACTTTAGTTGTTGATTGTTTTGTTTTCTTGTAGAAGCGTCTAGGAGGGTTTCTATATCTTATCAAAATGTCTGACTGGTTGAAAGTGTTTGAATTATAAAACTTTTGTGTAGTATAACATTTTGGTCGTCATGAAGCGTTATCTTTGTATACCCTGTACCCATTAAAATGGGTAAAAAAAAGTATCAACAGATTGTAGCAGACAGAAGGTAACATTTGCGACCCTTTAAAGTATATAGGTGATTCCATGAAAAATTTCTCACTCGGATTTTTTTTTGGGTGACATTATTTTTTTGCAATTTTTGTTGAAAAGTAGTGTGTACGTATTTTGAGGTTCAAAATTCTTGTTTAAAATATGAGATTTAAAAAAATTTCATTATTCATAATGCTGCTACGAAAAAACCATTGATAACAATAATATGGAAAAAATCTGAAAAATTGCATCGGATCCCAAACTTCTAAATTACTCACTCTTTAAAATTATGTCAATTTTTTTTGCCTACCAAATCGCGAAAATTTGAACACAAAAATTAATCTGTTTTTATACACTTGAAAAGTGTATATTAATTTTTGTAACACATAGAAATATTCATTTCCGACCCCATAAACTATATATATTCTTGATCAGGACGACGAGCTGAGTTAAATTCCGCCCGTCCGTCTGTCTGTCTGTTTCTACGCAAACTAGTCCCTCAGTTTTAAAGCTATCGAGCTGAAATTTTGCACAGAGTCTGCACGCAACTAATATGTCGGAACCGGCCGGATCGGATGACTATATCATATAGCTGCCATAGAACGATCGGTCTAAGAACTAGTTCTAGTTAGAAAACCTTTTTTGTTTTCCATCGTAGCGTCACTAATCTTGGTATAATTTAATTTTTATTTGCTTCCACATAATTCTGGAAAAATTGATCAAAATCGGATGACTATAGCATAAAGCTGCCATATAAACGGTCGGTCAGAAAACTAGTTCTAGTGAGAAAAACTTTTTTATACACTTGAAAAGTGTATATTAATTTTGCCCAGAAGTTTGTAACGCATAAAAATTTTAATTTTCGACCCCATAAACTATATATATTCTTGATCAGGACGACGAGCTGAGTTCATTTCCGCTTGTCCGTCCGTCCGTCTGTCTGTCCGTCTGTCTGTCTATCCGCCTGTCTGTTTCTACGCAAACTAGTCT
Source organism: Lordiphosa mommai (assembly GCA_018904225.1). Taxonomy (NCBI): domain Eukaryota; kingdom Metazoa; phylum Arthropoda; class Insecta; order Diptera; family Drosophilidae; genus Lordiphosa; species Lordiphosa mommai. The sequence goes on along the minus strand of JAEIFT010000641.1, from coordinate 79,986 downwards.
CTCAGTTTTAAAGCTACAACAAAAAAAAAAAAAGGATATTTTTTGATGATCCATTGATATTTTTCATATCCATTTGGACTGGATATGTCCATATCCATTTTTATCATCCATTCGAGATTAAATAAATGTTAAATTGATCTTAGTTTTTCATCCAATGGAGCTGAAAAATATCCAAAGGATGTGAAAATGGAGCTGAAAAATATCAAAAGGATGTGTAAATTTGAAAAGGATATGCATTTCAATATCCAAAAAAAGGATATGTCCATATCCATTCCAAATGGATCTTTTTTTTTTTTCTGTGTATCGAGCTGAAATTTTGCACAGAGTCTTCTTTTTACTGCACGCAACTAATATGTCGGATCCGGCCGGATCGGATAACTATATCATATAGCTGCCATAGGAACGATCGGTCTAAGAACAAGTTCTAGTTAGAAAAACTTTTTTGTTTTCCATCGTAGCATCACTAATCTTGGTTTATGTTAGTTTTATATGCTTTCACATAATTCTGGAAAAATGTATCAAAATCGGATCACTATAGCATATAGCTGCCATAGGAACGAACGGTCGAAAAAATAAGTCTTTGTGAGAAAAACTTTTGGATTTCCATCGTAGCGTCTCCAATCGTAGTATATATTTGTTTTAAATGTTTCCACACAATTCCGGAAAAATTTATCAAAATCGGATGACTATAGCATATAGCTGCCATATAAACGGACGGTCAAAAAACTACTTCTAGTGAAAAAACTTTTTAGTTTTTTATCGTAGCGTCCCCAATCTTGGTATATATTAGTTTTATATGCTTTCACATAATTTCGAAAAAATTATCAAAATCGGGAAAACTGAATTTTTTACTGTATAAAGCTGTAAATGGGCACCTCAATAGTTTTTTGTATTAGTATTTTGGATCTGCGATTTTAAGGAGTGTGAATATATATCTCAGAAACTATAAGAGATAGAGCCATGTGCTATAGAATGTAAGTAGGTTTATACTATAAGCAGATCAAGTTTGTTTTAGATTTGAAAGAAAGGGGGAAAACGGAACAGTGGTGCAACGGAGCAACGGAACAACAGAGCGATTGGAGTAAGTTGACTCACTTCAAAAAAAGGAACAAGTGAACATGTTCCATGAAAGAAACAACCTTTACACAACACTACTCTCTTGGCATAAGCCTCGGCATGCGCTTGACTCGTGTAGGCACGGTTGCCGCATTTGGAGCAAACGCTCCAAAATGGATCTTTATTTTGTCGTTGGAGCCCTGGAGCCTTTTTTGGGAAAATGGAGCTTTTTAGGCATAGCAAAATAACTTTTTCATAGGTTCAAAATAATAAAATTAACATAGAAAGTTTTTCGTAACAAACACAAAACTCAAATTGGTATGGTATTTTGCAACAAAACCCGGCAGCAATTGTCTTTAAGCAGACGAGCCGGCGCATAAATATGAGGAGTTACGCAGCATCAGACATTCTTAAAATACCATCACGTTTGTTTTTCAAATTTTGTGGATAGACTGTTGGAAGAAATTCCAAACTGCGCGGCAATTCCTTTTGCTATCATCGCCAAACTGAGAACTGATGCACAAAACACAAGTGATAACATTTTGATTACACTGTGCAAGTTGAAAAAAAGACTTGACCCACCTCAACTGGTTTCCCCTAAATCAGGCCCTAGGAATCGAACTGCAACATTACTTTTTTGAGTTATCACGATGGCTCCATATAACATTTTTTTTTTTAGCTTTTTCATCAAGTGAAAATTTTTTAAAGATTAAAATAAAATGATAACTGATTCTCATGAAATCTAAATAAATAGATTGAAATGTCCTCTAATTAACTACATTTACAGATTTTCGATATCATTGCGCTTTTAAATTTATGGTCAAAAATACAACTTTTTTACATTTAATTAATTTCAAAATTTTTTAAAATTTCCAAATTTTAAGAAATATCACAGTAAAACAATTTATCAAGTGATTTATGATTAAATGTTTCCTAATATAATGTCATTTCGGTAATAAAAATTATTAAAAATATTTGTAATTTTTTTAGCTTTGAATCTATTACTTTCGATTGCGCAATGATATCGAAAAACTGTAAATGTAGTTAATTAGACGAGTTTAAAATCTATTTATTTAGATTTCACGAGTATTAAATATATTTCCTTGGAATTCGAAAAAAAATCGTGATAACTCATAACGGTAATGATATAGTTCGATTCCTAAGGCCCGAATTTGGGGAAAACCGTTCAAGTTGGTCTTGTCATTTTTTTTTTTTGAAAAAACAATCACAGTGTTATTAATTGTTATCGTCAAATTTATAACCGAAGATATATTTCCTAAAAACATTTTTCGTTTGTTTTGGTAAAAAATTGCAATCAAAACAGTTTATTTAAAAATTCGTTCCAGGTAGATCGAAAACGCATGAACATGAACGCATTCGAGTTACGGGCGTAGAAAAATCATAGTAAAGAGAGCGAATCTTACTGAAAATTGAACGCAATCGCATTGTTCTGGAAATGAATTCGTTATATAGAAAACTGCGTCTTACAAATGTTCGTAAAATGAAAGTTCGACTGTATTAATAAATTAATAAAAAATCGGGATTTCTTTTTAATTAGAATGGAGCCTTTTTGGAGCATTTTTTTCTGTCATGGATCCTTTTTAAATTTTTTTGGAGCATTTTAATTTTTTCAAGTGGCAACCGTGCGTGTAGGTATGAAGGGCCAAATCAATCTTGTGTTGAGTGCACCGATTGTCAACAAAGCGAAAAAGTATACTTCATCGAACGCTGGCCAGCGACTGATGGGCTAGTGTCTGTGTGAATTGTCGAATGTCAGGCGCATTGGGTGATAAACTCTTTTAAACTTTTTAAATATTTTTGTTTTAATTAATTGCTGAGATTGTTTTATTACTAAAAATTAACATCCCATTTATTGCTCATCATATTTATTGAGCACACCAACTTGTTTTCGCATGTTATCCTGGATTTCGGCAAATAACAAACTATCCGCATAGCTGACCGTTTTATTCTCCACCTCGCCAGCGAGTATGGATTGACGCACAGCCTCAGCTTCATAACGCAGGCACACCGAATTGCCATAATTTGTTGGATATTTGCTCTGGGGTGGCAGCCATTCCTTTTCCTTGCCATCAATGTCAATCAGTTTGTTGGGACTCCAGAAATCGATCAACTAAAATTGCATTTTGTCAAATTATTCTCGTTTAAAAAGTGGCACTTCAAACTTACCGTCACTTGACCTTTACTGCCCTTGATCACCGCCTTATTGTCCAATAGCCCCATAGAGGTGAAATGCATGCGAGCCTTTCTATCACCATTGTAGGTTAAGGTGGCATTTACTTCATTATCAACGCCATTAGCATTTAATTTACCCGTCGCTTCAATCTTAATGGGTTTCTCTCGGAAGGCCCACTGAGACACCTGTATGGTATAAATGCCCAGATCATAGACCACACCGCCACCCATTTCACCTTTTCTGCAAGAATAAAAAAATAAAAACAATAAATAGGTTCAGTCAGGTCATACTCAATTAAAACTTACTGCAAACGATCCAATTTGGTGTGATCAAAACCAAAGTTTACCACCACTTCCTGAATCTCACCCAGTTTGCCAGTGTGATTAAATCACGTACATGCTGGTAGGTTGGAAAGAAACGCGACCATACGGCCTCCATGAAGAAACGTTTATTGGCCTTTGCAGCATCTAGAATATCCTCCACTTGTTTCTTGTTCATGGCCAGCGGCTTTTCGCACAATACATGTTTACCCGCGTTCAGCATCAAAAGGCAAACTTCATAATGTTGATGATTCAGGTTACCAACGTAGACCACATCTGTTGGAGAGGAAAATTATAATTCAATTTTTTTTATTAAATCTTTAGAAACTTACCAACATCTTTTGACTTGGCCAAATCCTCGTAGTTGCCAAAAGCTCTGGGAATTTCATGTTTTTTTGCAAACTCCTGAGCACGATCCAGAGAACGGGCAGCCACTGCATTAACCTTATGATCACTAGCTGGCAGGGTGCTCAAGGCAATGGTAAAATCCTCACTAATTTTACCAGCGGACAAAATACCCCAACGGATGAGTGTCGACATGTTGTTGAATGCTTCGGTAATGAGCGGCGAATGATATTTTCATTGGGTTTGATTGTTAATAAATATGAAAAGCTGGTTATCAGATGATAAGCACCCCAGTCATATTTTCGATGAACTAGAAACTTCATTGGTTTCCGCAAACAATTATTCTATTCAATTTCACAATGTCATTGGACATGACCTTGCTATGGAAAGCACTTGGGGATGATAAGTTGATGATAAAGTGAGTTTTACCTGCCGATGGGAAAACAAGCCCTCCACAAGTTATATCAATTGCTTGCATGCTCACAGTTTGATGGATTTGCTGAAAGGGTGGGTATTATTTAGAGGCATAGCACTATTTGCATTTCCAATATTATATTATTCGGGGAGGAATATAGGCTCTGAACCGAACCAATCCCTACCAAACTGTTTCTTTTTTGACAGTGTTGAACCGTACCTACAACCGTTCAAAAAATGCTTCATTTCATCAACGAGTTTAAATGACTAAAATACAGTGATATTTATCGGGGCTGCAAACCGGTTTTGAACCGAACCGGTTCGAACCCGGAATTTCGGCCAAACCTTAAACCGAACCTCTTGCGAAAAAATTAGCTGAACCTGAACCTGTTCTGAACCAAAACTTTCGGTTAGGTTTAAAAAAGTTACAAGTCTTCTTTAATCGGGCATTTTATTGATAAATGAAGTAGAATAGACCAACAGATGTTCGAAGAAATAATACTAATAGCCTTGTTCCACTGACAAACATTCAACAACATTCTCGAATGTGAATGTTTTCTTGTTCCCACTGACGAATGTTCATCTCGGTTACAAGTGAAAATGTTCAAATTGACAACCACAAAATAAATTACAAAAATCAAAATACACTGAACGAATGTTAACATTTAGAACATTCAGAGAATGTTGTCAAGAAAATGTGCCAGTGGAACAAGTCATAAAATATATTTTGAATGTTCAAGTAAACAAAAATTTTTTAAAATTATTTTTTTACAAATTTTTTACTCTTCTATACAAATTTGGAAAAACTTGGGACAAAACAAGGTTCGAACCAAAACCTTAGTATAAAAACCTTGAACCTTAAATTTCTGAACCTAAACCATTGGTATATTTTGGTTCGAACCCGCGAACCGGACCTCAGAAAAAATGATTTGGGTTTGCAGCCCTGTTATTTATTGTACTTGTACATTTTAAAGTTTGTCTAAGATAGTGGTTGGGTTTTTTCTTAATCTAATTTTACCCGTGCTTACGCCTTCAATGGCAGGGCATCAATACATATGAAGAAACTCATTTGTCAAACAACAACAACCACAAAGAAAGAGATTAAGAAATGCCAGTTAATGTCAAAGGCTTTGTTCGTGTATTACCTCCACACCGAATCTTGGAAAATTTAAGATTTCCTCCTTTGATACAACGAGTATTATGGATGAAGCACAGATCATGTTCTTAACTAAGGGTGCAAACCTTCAAAATTTCAGAGGAGGTTCGGTTCGGAGGTTCGAACCCGTGAGTAATCTTTGGGTTCGGTTCGCGAACCGGTTCCTGGATCCTCTGAACCCCAGGTTTTGGTTCGGACCTTGGTTCACTTGATCAAAAAAGAATAGTTTTTTTTCGATTTTTTTATCCTTTCAATTGGTTCAAAAAATATTAAATTGTTATAAACATATCATCTAGCCGACATTAGTCATTTAGTAAGATAAAACTGATGTGGTTCCGACATTTTTGTAAGTACGAGTCAAACTTGATGTTACTTAAAACAAGTACGAAGGATTAAAACCATCCTAAAATTCTTGTATCAATCCGAAAAATCTAATTTTAAGTACGGATTCTACCTGAAAATCAAATAGTTTTGCATAAAAAGATTAAAACAAGTTCGGAATTACAATGTCTTAGCGAAAAAACGAAAAGTAACTGAAAGTTCGAAATCATTTTTCTCGGCCACTCTCTTAACGTTTAATAAAAAACTAAAATCAATCCCGTGTCTTGTTGAAAAAAAGCGTATTTCGAGTTAAAATCAAAGACGGTATCGAGACAAGAGTTTAATAATTTGAAAATCCGTACACAAGTTAATCCTCTTGTACTTAAAATCGATTGGGATTGAATTTAGTTCAAATATCTCGGGGTTTTTCTTCTGTGTAGTCACTATATCTTCCTGGAGAAGTTCATCTACACGCGAACTAAGTTAGCGCACTATTTTTAAGGTCTTTGGATCTAGATCTTTTCCAAACAAGGAATTTATAACATTATTGACTTTATATCCTTCTTTACAATCAGACATAGTGACTCTCTTCAAGATTTTATTTTGAATAATCTCATTAAGAATTTCTTTCGTTTGGAAAATTTCTTATTATTGTAAACCGAACCTTATTTTTTTGAAAATGTGGTCCGGTTTGGGTTCAGGTTCGAGGCGTCTAAAAATGTAAGAGGTTTGGTTCATGGCCCGGTTCGGGAAACCCACGAAACCCGAACCGAACCGGTTTTTAGGGGTTCGGTTCAGGACCGGTTTGCAGCCCTGTTCTTAACCATAATTTTTGCCTGGTAAAATATTAAGACTATGAACTAGTTTCAAGAAAAAGAGTTCTGTTTGAGGTTCAGGTTTTAGAGATGTTTAACATAATAAGTTCAGTTAGTTTTCCGATAAGAGGGTTCCAAAAACATAAACCGAACCAGTTCTCAAAAGTTGGCAGCCTTAGTTTCTGCAGCTTAAAAGTTTAAAAGAAAAAATATATTTTTAATTATTTACTATATTTTTTTATAACTGATATCAATGACACGTTCCATAGATCACTCGATTAGATGAGATAGCAAAATTTATCACGTTTCTTTAACATGATCTCTATATCAATTTTTACTTTGTTTGCTGACTGTTTTGGCTTATCAAAAAAGCGTATAGTAGAATTTCTATATCTAATCAAAAAAATTGTCTGACTAGTTGAAAATGTTTAAATTCCAAAACTATGATGATCAACTCGATTGTTTTCCGAGTGATAAAATAATTTAATAGTCACAAATCTTTCTAATCTTTTATTTCGATTAAATAATTTTGTTCTATGAGAATAAAGGAATAAAGATTAAATAGAATAAAACTCTTTTTGGTATTACAATTTCGCAATCTATAAAGAGAGGGAAGGCTCGCTATTTAAGGTGATAAGAACCGTGTATAACATTTGTTTGGATTGTTTGATTACGTAGAAAACTCAAGACAACGTTACCCTCTTGTGATATTTAAGTGCACTTTTTATAGAAATGTTCCTAAAACAAAGAATTCCAATTGTGGCAACTAGAGAATTTTATAAGTATGTCCTTAAGTTGGTATTGGTCTTAAACATAACAGGCTACTTAAAATTGGCTATAAAAGAAATTTCGTTAGTTTTTAAGTTTCTAGCACCAATTTCACTTCTTAGATTTTTAAAGGTGGAAAAAAAAATGTTTTATTTGAAGTATCATGGTTTAGCCTCCCGCTCTCAAGACAACTGACCAAAGAATTTGACAATCAAAATCGTACTTTGTATATTTCTGCTTAGACTGGCAACACTTCCGACATTTTATGCTCGCATTGACAACTCACTCGAAAGCTCATGCACGGAGTTGCCACGTTATTACAAATGTTAAGTATTCATCTCTATATATATAAAAGAGTTTGTCCTGACTGACTGACTGACTGATTGGCAATCAACGTAGAGCCTGAACGGTAAGAGATAGAAGCTGAAGTTTCCTTATGAGTTGAAAGTGAGCACTAAGGCGGGGTTTTGGAAAAATCCACCCCTAAGGGGGGGAAAACTCCGAAAAGCTACTATGGGGGAAAATTTTGTTTTTCATCCGATAGACTTGAAATTTGGTTTGTAAGTAAAGTAAGCGAATTAATTAACCTGTTTCCCAGATTTCGGAAAAATCCGCCCACAAGGAAAATGGCCGGAAAATTCTATAGGAAAACACATTTTTCATCCGACTGACTTCAAACTCGGTTTGTGAGGAAGTTAAGCGAATAATAAGACTTGAGCTTTTCCGATGATGGAAAATCCGCTTAAAAAAGTCGGGAAATTCCCGGAAAAATTCCAAAGGGGAAAACTATTTTTCATCCGATTGGGTTCAAACTCGGTTTGTAAAGAGAGTATGCTAAGTAATTGGACATGAGATTTTCAAATGTTGGAAAATCCGCCCACAAAAGAAAATACCCGGAAAATTTTTTATGAAAACTATTTTTGATCCGATTGACTTCAAACTCGGTTTTGCAGCGATAGTATACAAAATAAGTTGACATGAAATTTTTCGATTGTGGAAACTCCACCCACAAGGAAAATGCCCGGAAAATTCTATATGGAAAAATCTATTTTTCATCGGATTGACTTCAAACTCGGTTTGCAAGCATAGTATGCAAAATAATTAAACATGTGATTTTTCGATTGTGGAAAATCCACCCACAAGGAAAATGACCGGAAAATTCTGTATGGAAAACACTATTTTTCATCCGATTGACTTAAACTTGTTGTAGGAGTATGCAAAATATAGACACGAGATTTTCCAATGTTGGAAAATCCACCAAAAAGTCGGGAAATTCCCGGAAAATTTCATATGGTAAAACTTTTTTAACCGATTGGCTCCAAAATCGGTTTGTGAACACATTATAGAAAATAATTAGACATTTGATTGGGTGCCGGGGGTGGTTTCAGGGTTTGTACGCTTAATGGGTCAAATAGGTGGGAAAATATTTTCACGGGGGTGGGATCATTGCCAAACGTTTTTTCATCATTTTGGCGAGCTATACGGGAAGCGAAGCGCGCCGGGTTATATGCAAAATATAAAAGCGTAATGCCTTACAACCTGCTATTAACATCAAGTAGACTGCTGCAAAAGTAGACTGTATCGGTAAGATATGAAAAGATATATGTGTAAGATCCCTCGACCTCCGACCAACACTGTTCCAAAACTTTTTAAACATTGTTTTTCAAAACTGTTTTTAATCTGTTTTTCTCCGTCTCTTTCTCCATCTCTTCATTTTTATGGGAGTCTGCCCTGCCCTAAGCATTGTGTGGGCACCCTGATTTAAATCTATATATTTTTGTACCATAAAACGTTATCTACCTAATTTCCCATTCCCTATTCCAAAACTTTCCAAAATCCCAATTCTCTACTCAAACTAAATTTCGTCGTCTAGCGTAATCTAGCAAGCTGAACCCTATACATGCCAGACAGAGGGCTCTTATCAGTCGGAATGCATTGTCGCAAAAAAAAAAAAAAAAAAAAAAAATTGCAATGAATGCAGATGTTAGGGACTGATAATACAACAACTCGAGAAGAGGGCGCCAACTCTCGAACAGTATCGCCAGCGATTTCAGGCCAACGAGACACGGATCTATCTATCTATCGAGGATGCAAAGTCAAACCAATCTAAACTGGGGCATAGCGGCAGCCGGCAGGATAACTCAAGATTTTGTCACCGCCTTGGATACCATAGAGAACTCGCGACACATGGTGGTGGCTGTGGCCGATGTGGACGGTGCCAGAGCTCAGGAGTTTGCCCAACGGCATCAGATTGCCAGATATTATGATGGATTTGATGCTTTGGCTTTGGATCGAGAGGTGGATGTGGTGTATGTGGGTACATTGAATCCATTTCATTATGCGGTGGTGCATCTTATGTTATCTCGGGGTAAACATGTGCTATGTGAGACGCCCATGTGTTTAAGTTTGGATCAGGCCAAGGAGTTATATGCTTTGGCCGAGCAAAGAGGTGTCTTTCTCATGGAGGGTAAGAAATGTGTTCAAAGAATCTTTAGCATGTGATGAGATTTGATTTTTTTTAAGGCATGTGGTCCCGTTGCTTTCCCAGCTATGAACGACTGAGGGAACTTCTGCTTAACGATGCCATAGGCGAGGTGACTCTGATCAAGATACAACATGGCTTTCGCTTATCGCATGTTGAGAGAGTTTGTAGTCGTTCGCTAGGTGGATCCATTGTACTCGATATAGGCATATTTGCTCTCCAGCTGGGACAATTTGTCTTTGGTTCGTCGCCTTTGAAAATCATACCAAGCGGCACTCAACTAAATGGTGATCGTGTCGATGTACAAAGTGAATTCATTTTGGACTATGGCGATAATCGACGTCTGCTGGCTTTAGTCACTGGTCTAGAACATCTGGAGAATGATGCCGTCATTGTGGGCACTAAAGGCGAGATTAAGGTAAGCATTTGACCTGAAGATCAGCTGGTTATCAGTTTTCCTCTCTCTCTCACTTTTAGCTGCCGAATTATTGGTGCTGTACTCAGTTAATACGTAGCCATAACATTCCAGAAAGTTGGCCCTTGCCAAAGGCTAGTTTTGATTTTCATTATACAAACTCCTGTGGCCTACGCTATGAGGCTGAGGAAGTGCGTAGATGCATTAAGAAACGCCTGCTGGAGAGTCCAAAGTTTACACATGCCGCTAGCTTGGAATTGATTGCTCTAAGTGAAGAGCTACGACATCAAATAGGTGTGACTTTTGATAATTTAGTTTAGGTAAATTTGGATAAGGTATACAAAAATTAAGTTAAATTCTAGTGTACAAAAACTCCAATGAATGAAATCTATGAGATTTCAAATTCTTAAATCTTCCTGATATAGGGAAATATTAATTAATATAATATATATTATAAATAATTATAAAATGTTTCTATATTACATTCATTCACTAACAGTTTTTAAGAATATAAAAATCTGGGTACCGTATTGGAACCGAAAACCGAAATAAACTGAAACCCGAAATAGAACCTTTAACCGAAATTTTCATTTCGGTACGTACCGAAACCGGTACCAGAACCGATATTTTTTTTTTTTTTTTTTCATCCCTTAATAATAACAATAATTTTCAAAAATAAAAGACATTTAAAAGTATACTAAAGGCCTGGTATATAAACCGTCAGCCTGATCTTCTTTTCATCTTCATGCCAGTACTACACACGGCTGCCAAGCTCGTCGCAAGATACCGCATCGTTCCCTGCACAAAGATGATTTTAGATCCAGAACTTATTATTTAAATATTATATATTTTAAAAATCCTCTGCAACAATTCTGCGCCTGTATCTTAATGCTGCCGCAACGTAGGAGGCAAGCAGGCTCCAATTCGCTCCATTTAGGAGATCCAAGATCTCATTTCTGCCAATCATTCTGCCAATAACGAGTTCACCAAAATCAAGGGTGCAAACCTCCAACATTTTTGAGGAGGTTCGGTTCGGAGGTTAGAACCCGTGAGTAATCTTTGGGTTCGGTTCGCGAACCGGTACCTGGATCGAACCAGGTTTTGGTTCGGACCCGGTTCACTTGATCAAAAAAGAAAGTTTGATTAAAATGGTCAAAAAATATTAAAGAAAACAAAAGCCGACAAGTCAAGTAAGATAAAACGGAAAAATTTAAGAGAGTCAAACTGAGTTAAAAAACAAGTACAAAGATAAAACCACAAAATTTTATCAACCGAAAAATCGAAATTTAAGTACGTATTACCGAAAAAAAAGTTTTGATAAAGATTAAAAAAGTTCGGAATTGCAAGTCTTAGGAAAAAACGAAAAGTAACTGAAAGTTCGAAATCATTTTTCGGCCACTTTAACGTTTAAAAAAAACTAAAAAAGTGTTTGTTGAAAAAGCCTATTTGAGTTAAAAAAAGAATACCGCCGAGAAAGAATTTAATAATTTGAAAACCGTACAAAAGTTAATCTTTGTACTTGAAATGATTGGGATGGAATTTTGTTCAAAATCTCGGTGTTTTTTTTGTGTAGAATAATTCTGGAGAAGTTATCTACAGGAACTAAGTTAGCGACTATTTTTTAGGATTTGGATTAGATTTTCCAAAATTTTTAAAATTGTTAAGTAGTTTGAAAAGGAATTTATAAATTATTGATTATATTAAATAGAAAGTGACTCTTTAAGAATTAATTGAAAAATAAGAATTAGTAGGAAAATTTATTATGAAAGAATATTTGGAAAAGGTCGGTTAGTCGAGGGAAATATGTAGAGGTTCAGTTCAGGTCGGTTCGGGGAACCCAAGAAACCCGAACCGAACCGGTTTTTAGTGGTTCGATTCAGGACCGGTTTGCAGCCCTGACCAAAATACAGTTGCCTAATTTCCGTCATAATCGGGCAATCAATAAGAAAGTGGAATATGTCCTCACGCACCCTCATATTGCAAAGCGAACAATTTCCAGACTTGATATGTGGTATGAAGTTAAGTGCCAGTATCTCTCCCCGCGCCATGAAAATGTTTCGAATTTGCTCAATTGTGAAAGAATCAGAGAAGTAGTTGTCTGTACCAAGATCATATGTAAGTTCCCTTCCTAGCACACGAACAGAGCTACTCTGCGCTTCTCTCAAAAACTCATCTCTGTAGCTCTCACCCATCCTGACCAAAATTCGATTTGACCAAGGTGCCCATTCCATACAGTCTTCCAGACGTATGGGTTCGCGTAGTTGTCCGCAAGGTTTTCCCACTCTTGAAAGTGTTGCAGTTTTTCATTCAGTAAGAACAAGGACACAATCTTTGGTAACCGATGATCTGGCATACGCATCACCTTTTGCATGTACTTGAAATGGATGTCAGCTGTATACAGGTGAAGAGGCGGGAGTCCAGTTTCCAGATATATCATTCGGTTTGGCGTATACTGAGGCAGGCGGAACAATCTTTTAATAAAATATCTTAGCAGTCCTTCTACTTCGTCGAAGTGATAAAGCCCCCATACTTGGGCGCCATAGGTCATAATGGACCTTACCGCTGCACTGAAGAGCTTGTATTTGGTACTGGTTGGAACATCCTTCTTGCCAAGCAAAGTCCCCCACGTACAATTGATAGCTACTTTGGAGTCTGCAAGCTTGTTCTTTAGATGGAGATTGAACTTGGCGTTGTGGTTGATGTGCACTCCTAAATATTTGTAGCTTTTAACTACATTTAGCTCAATGCCGTTTAAATTCCACTTTTCATCACGTGCCAGACCTCTCCAGTGTTTTTTGAACACTAGCACTTGAGACTTATCCATATTTATTGTGAGGTAATCCCTGCTTGTGTATCGTGATTATTATCTTCATCAACACATTTTTGGCAGGTAAGATCGAAATGGGATAAATATATCGTATAGCTATTCATACAACAATCGTCTTGGTTAGCTTTCTTTCCCAAATTTTGGGTTTTTTTTTATACACTGAAAAGTGTATATATGTGTATATCTATCGGGGGTCGCTCCCGAAATTTTCAAGAGTTTTTTTACACGCAATGACGGGGTATTTAACGATCTAAAAAATTGAGAAAATGTTTCCATTGTAAACGGTTTATTTCACAATCGGAATATCAAACGGTGAATACAATCCCAGACGGTAAAATCTAGAAAAACTTCATGTAGCGTCCCAATCTAATATATTTTATATACACAATCAAAAATTATCAAAATCGATGACTATATATACTAGAACGGCGTCAAAAACAGAGAAAATTAGAACACAAGAAAATTAAAAACGAGGAATACAACACAAAGATAAAAAAATTTAAAAATTGCGTTTATAAATCAGAGTTTCAAGGGGGCAACTGATAAGTATCTAAAATACTCTGCCATAAGTTTAGTTTTGTTTAGTTTATTTTATATATTTAAAAGAGATCATAGAAATAATTCAAACCCTGTCCCAGTTCCCAAATAGATATGCCCACTCCCAGTTCCTGGGCAAGCTTGATGCGTTCATTAATGGAGTAAAGCGTAGGATAGAATACAATATGTCGACCATTTTCATTCCTATAAAAAAATAAAAACAAATCATTGAATTTTAAGTTGGAAAATATAAAAATAAATGAACTCACTTGATTTCAAAGAAGTTTTCAATATCACGCTCGTCGAATGTCAAATGCCTTTTCACATACTTAACCAAATCCAAATACTGTGAATAAGTAATGGGTCCACCGCCATCTGGTGTATAATCATTGCCATACATATTTAAGCCCAAAAGAATTTTTGAGCGCTTGGCCTCCATATCATGACAGCCTTGTGGAGCAATTAATTCTATGGCACGTCGAGTCCAATACAGCGGAGCATTGGCACCAGGACGCTGTACACTGGAGAAGTCATAGGTCATCAGAGAGAAGGCATAAATGTGCTTGTAAAGTTTGTCCATATGCTTCTCAACAAATAAATTGCCCACATCCTTGCGAAATGGTGGTATGACCAAAATAAGACGTACTTGCTGCTTTTGCAGTTCCTTGGCTGCCAGAGAAAAAGGAAGCAAAAAACAAGTAAGAGAGTCGGTCTAGCCCAACTGGACAGACGGACTGTATAAAAACTTACCCATTTGCAGCACTAGAGTATAGAGAGTTTGATCATCTATGCGTCCAGCCAACTGTGACCATATCTCTAGTACCAGACCATCAAAACCATGATCCTTGCAGCATTTGATGAGAACATCATTGACTTTAGTGCGTTCCCGGGCATCGCTTAGCAGTAATTTGATATCACGATCAGTAAAATGATCAAAAATGAAGCGGGGAAAAACTGAAAAGATAATTGGAAAAATTAATACTCTAAGCTTAACAAAAGATTAGTTAATTTTTGGTCTACTTTTAACTGTGCGCTGCACTGGCTGTTGAGTTTTTCCCTTGCGTCTCACTTCATTCGCCCAACCGGCATCAACATCATGCAATCCGGCCATGACATAGTTATCTCCTTCCTTCAAAATTTGCAACCAAACTGGTGAAATTATATCAAATTTCTTTGCAAATATTTTGGCCACATCGTACCCGTGGGAGTTCCACTAGAAATAAAAGAAGTCAGCATTCTCATCCCCCAGATGAAAAAATCCTTTGCTACTCACCGGCGTCACATAGCCCAAGGTGGTGCCATTAAAATGTCTTAAGCCCGTCTCCTTATAGTAAGCTCGATGATGTGTCAATATATCCTTGGCCAATGGTTCTGGCGTTACCAAATCCAGTTGAAAGACATCGTTCTCTTGCGGCCCACGCAACACTGAAGATTCTCGGTGTTTAATCTTGGGTTTGCTATTGGGTGACAGTGTACCCAGCACCACAACCAGCAGGCAAGTCAATAGGATGATTAAGGGCGAGGAATGCATTTTGATTTATCATAAACTAATATTAATTATAAATTTATACAAAATATATACACAAGAAGCCAACGCAGCCGGCCTCCTCCATTAGAGATGGGCGACAGTTCTCAATTACAGTTACTTGTCACGAGTACTTTGAGGTAATCGAGTCACAGCTACTCAAACTGTTACAGCTCTAATATGGGTTTCCCAATGGCGCGCAGTTTAAAAAAAAAAATTATCGTTATTTTTGAAAATGTAAATTCTTGTCCGCATTGAAAATGGAAGTTAAATTTCAAGTTATTTCGGTGTATTTAGTGGGTTTTGGGCCCAAGTGAGTAAAACGGCCTAAACTATTATACATTTTGTGTAATTTTTTGAATGGAGATCATTTTATATATCCAAATTTCAAACAAAGAAATTTTCAAATTTCAGACAAAAAGTCTGAGCTCAGCAACTTTGCTGTTCTCTGAAATTAATTAAATTTAAAGAATTAATAACTTACACCTAATTCTGTTTGCTCACGGTAGATATGTTCCAGAAAAAAAACGTGTAAAAAAAGACATAAATGTACATAGAATAAAATGGGATTGGTTCCATATCCTTCAACCCACAAAAAATTCTAATATAGGATTCATTCATGGATTAAGGGGGAGCTTGCTTTAGGAGGTCAAAAATAGGGTTTTTTTCTTTAATTTTTTTGGGATTAATTGAGCTCAGCAAAATTTTTTGTGTAATTTAACATATATTTAAAGAATACAAAAGAATTTTTAAGCGAAGCTTTTTAAAACGAGAAAAATTGTGATTTTGATATCTTTGCGGAAGAATTTTTTTTTTTTTCGGTTTTTTGTTATACCCTTGCAGAGGGTATATTAAAATTGTGCTGTTGTTTGTAACGCATTGAAGGAAGCATCTCCGACCCCATAAACTATATATATTCTTTATTAGCATCAATAGCCGAGTCGATCTAGCCCTGTCCGCCTGTCCGATCTCCTCCCTCAGTTTTGAAGCTATCTTGACCAAACTTTGCAAAAAGTCTTTATATACATATAGGCTACACATTTGTCGGAATCGTTCGGATTGGATAACTATATCATATCGCTGCCATAGAAATGGTAGGTCAAAAAACTAGTTCTAGTAAGAAAAATAAAATAGAAGGCTAACATCGGCTACGCCGATGTTTTTAAATACCCTTGGAGGTTTTGAAAGGCGCTACCATTGATAATAAAAAAGTTTTTCTCACCAGAATTAGTTTTTAGACCGATCGTTCCTATGGCAGCTATATGCTATAGTCATCCGATTTCGATCAATTTTTCCAGAATTGTGTGAAAGCATATAAAACTAAAATACCACGATTGGTGACGCTACGATGGAAAACAAAAAGTTTTTCCCAAGAACTTGTTTTTGGACCGACCGTTTATATGGCAGCTATATGCTATAGTCATCCGATTTTGATAAATTTTTTCCAGAATTGTGTGGAAGTATATAAAAGTAATATATTCCACTATTGGTGATGCTACGATGGAAAACAAAAAAGTTTTTCTTACTAGATCTAGTTTTGGCACCGACCGTTTATATGGCAGCTATATGCTATAGTCATCCGATTTTGATAAATTTTTCCAGAATTGTCTGGAAGCATATAAAACTAATATATAACACGAATGGTGCAGCTAAGATGGAAAATAAAAAAGTTTTTCTCACAAAAACTAGTTTTTGGACCGATCGTTCCTATGGCAGCTATATGATATAGTCATCCGATCCGGCCAGTTCCGACAAATGTGCAGCGTATTTGTATTTAAAGACATTTTGCAAAGTTTGGTCAAGATAGCTTTAAAACTGAGGGAGGAGATAGACGGACGGACGGACGGAAATGAACTCAGCTCGTCATGCTGATCAAGAATATATATACTTTATGTGGTCGGAAATGCTTCCTTCTATGCGTTACAAACATCGTGACAAGACAATTTTTATAAAATTTGTTTGCTGTTAATGGTAGTCTTTATAAAACTGCAAGAAGCCAATTTTTTTTCTAGTCGCAGCTAATAAATATCAACAATTAAACAAATTTTAAATTTTTGGCGCTTTTTTTTAGCCACTACTACAAACGATAGTTAACGATAGTGCCATCGCTGGTTTTCGCCCACCACTAGTTGGCTTTTGGCGATCGCAATGCAAAAGCAACAATTAAATTGTTTCTCGGGGCGCGTGTTAAATAGTTAATGTAAAAGTCTAAAAGTGTTATTAAATCAAAGTTAAATGTCGCCCGGTTGTGTTTGTTTGTCGGGGGCGAGTTTTTAAACAGATTTTAATGTGTAAATTCGTAGGCAAACTTTGCTTCTTCTTGTCTGTCACAGATTCACCGATTATGTTGCTTATGTGTGTGTGCATAAAAATGTGAATTAAACAAAGTGAAAAGTGCGTAAAAGTGTTTATTAAATGCGGGAGCGTTGTTGTAGAGCGCCACCCACAAGTGGCCGCTGTGATCTGTCCGCGTTACATGCGTTTTTTTTGCGTTGGCAAGTGGGCCATTATTTGCGGCTGCTGCGGCGTCTGATCCTGTCGGCTGAGCGACAGTGGGCTATGAATGTGTTTTTTGTGTAAATATGTAGGTGTCCAGATTTGGTGTATTTCTGTTTTTTTCAGTAATTATTGTTGTTGCCTAACTCTAAACGATTAAAGATTTTTTCAAAAAATTTGGTAGAAAATGTTCAGAATGTGTTGGTTAAATGAGCAAATTCAACCAATCGGAGTATAAGCTTGAGTTTCAATTCCGTAGCGCGTGCCACATTAGGCCTTGGGTAAGGTGGTATATTCGGGCAATATCGGGGGGAAAACTAGGTAGAGAGAGAAATTTAGCTACTCAATTTTGTATATTTTTAAAAATGAGAACCATAAAAAAATAAAATGAGTTTTCAAGTTTTTTTCATATAAAGTAAAAATGTTCTTGATAACGGAACAAAAACAACTCAATTCAACGTTTTTGCGTTGCTCAAAAATGTTCGTGAAGTGAGAACAATCTACTAAATATGAGGTTTCGCGTGCTTAATGTTTTGGCAACGATTGTGCTCATTTGAGTCCAATGTTCTCGGTTCATTTCCTTGTGAAGGTGTGCGGATTTGGTTTTTATTTTTTTTCTTGTGATTCTTGGTGTTGTTCTTTTTAAAGCAAAAAAACGTGTTAAAATGATATGGAAAATGGTGTTTTAATGGATATACTTAACTAATTAAGCGATTTCATCATGGACCAACACAAGGCCTACATTATGATTTTAGGTAAGTGCCATTTTTTTACTCTGCTTGAACTGTTGCTAAAAGCTAAATAAGGGCAAATTGTGAGCTGGCGAATATGGCCAAGGCGAACATGGCCAGCAGAACCGTTACACTTCCTTGTCACTCCGAGTCTTTGCACAGATCAGCCAGGTTGCAGGTAAAGCAGATGTTAGCCATCTATTTTTATACACTTGCAAGGTGTAATATTCATTTCCGACCCCACATGGAAATTTGTAGAGCACCGCATCGCAAATGTTTTCCAATGGCAGGAAAGATACAGGTCGCAATTCTTGTCTGAACCATAAAAGTCGAAGAGAACAAGCTATGATTCATTCCAAACGGGTCATTAGTTTTTTTTTCAATCACGCCCGCCAATATCTTAATCTTAAAAATGAAAAGTAGAGAAAACAGGCTTCAAAGTTTTCGGTTTCGCACCGGTACTACCTGAACCTTGTCTGAATTCGACTGTGTATCTCAGGAATCATTGAAAAGACGAGTCTGTCACTTTAAGGGTTTATTCTCAACTGTATTAAAAACATTGCAATAAAAAAATCGTTTTTTGACTGTACAGGGTTGCCCATATTCGACGGACCCATGTTTTTTTTTTTATAAAATCAAAGAAAAAAATAAAAATTTGGCGGTTGGCAATCTTAATCATTTAATTTGTTCCAAGTAGATTTGTTTACATCAATTTTTGAATATGATATCTCTCAAATGGCCGCCTCTGGCGTTGATGGCGTATTGTGCCCTTTTTGCAGCATTTTCCATCGTTTTCGCCAACATTTCGGCCGGAATAGCGGCTATTTCTTCACGAATGTTGTCCTTGAGCTCTTCTACGGTCCTTGGCTTGTTAACGTAAACCTTTGACTTCAAATATCCCCACAAGAAGAAGTCAGGCGGCGTCAAATCGGGCGAACGCGGTGGCCAGTCCAAATCACCACTTTTCGACATCAAACGGCCCGGAAACAATTTCTTCAGAAAATCGATTGTTATGCGACTTGTGTGCGGTGGAGCGCCGTCTTGTTGAAACCAGAACTGCCTCATACGCTTTCGACGAATAATTGGCATCACAAAATTGGTCATCATGTCGCGATAACGCTCCTGGTTGATGGTAACAGCATGGCCATTTTCATTTTGGAAGAAAAACGGCCCAATGACCGTTTTCGCACTAACGCCGCACCAAACTGTGACTTTTTCGTCATGAAGAGGCACTTCTTGAATCTCCTGAGGATTTTCAGTGGCGTAAATACGGCAATTTTGCTTATTTACGGTCCCATTCAATGTGAAATGGGCTTCATCGGACATGATAATTTTGTTCCAAAATTGCTCGTCATCTTCGGCCATTTCGATGACTCTTTGGGCCCATTCCAATCGACGAGGCTTGTCCGCAGGCAACAATCTTTGCGTCAATTGAATTTTGTACGGGAACAAATGCAAATCAACGCGAATAATCCGTTGTAAAGTGGACCGAGCCATGCCCAACTGCTGAGAACGGCGTTTTTGGGATGTTCTTGGGGACCTCTCAACACTGGCTCGTACGGCAGCGATATTCTCGGCCGATCGCCTTGGTCGACTTTTATTTGGCCTCTTCGGATTAGAAAGAGCCTCACCAGTCGAAAATTTTTCGTATAAACGCTTAATGGTGTTCTTAGAAGGCGCACTTTTCACATTTTTTAATTTTTTAAAAGCACGTTGAGTTTTCACAATTGACTTGTTCTGTTGAATGTAAATTTCAACTATTTCAGAGCGCTCGCGTGGCGTGTATTGTTCCATGGTAAAAATCTGCTTGGACTGACGCTTCAAACGCGGTATGTCATTAAGCGATCTGACATCTCTGTCAAAAGTTATGGCGTTGCCAGATGGGTCCGTCGAATATGGGCAACCCTGTATTAAAAATCGATTGAAGCAATAAAAAAATCGATTTTTTTGACTTCGTACTTTAGTACGTTATTATCACGTTTCAATTGTGGTAATTGTCTTTCCGGCTGGTTAGTACTGCATTTGAGGCGTTGTGACCACTGGATCACTAAAATTGTTATATAGTATCTTGTTTCTTTACGGTCTTAGCGTAAACCCAACGAACCATAATTGACCTAAGTGAAAAGCTAATATTTTCCTACTTTGACCATTGCCACCTAAATCTAAATTACCCTAAGGCATAATTCAAGAGCCCTGTATACATATTTTAAGAACTCCAGACATGAAGATATTAGCAAAACATAAACCCGAAAGGCTAATTGATCTTCCCAATAAACCATATAAAAGAACGTTTCGCTTTCAATTACCATTAAGCTATTTTTTTTAAAGCGGGAATTTCTCTCATTATTCTTTTGTACTAACATCATTTTAATTTTAGTTTAATTTGACATCTACAATCTAATTCCTATGCCTCAACGAAAGGACAATGCTTGGCAAACGGCACATCTATACAAATGCAGCCACGTGCGCTGAAAAATATTCAGAAATTTTTTTAAATATTCTTAATCTCAATAATTTACCATTTCACTTACTTATCGGGTGCATCATTGCCTATGTGGTATTCTCGCAGCAGTGAGACAAATTCAAAGGGACTCACTTTTCCACTAACAGGCAATCGCTTGGGTCCACTGAGATTTACACAACCCTGTGGACAGGGAATGCCCATGAATTTGCTCTGCTTCATCAGGGCCGTTGCAAGATAGCAAATGCTTAGAAAGTGCGAACATCGAGATCGTCCTGAAAAGATTTGGATTTTAAATAGAAAAATTGTGGTTTGGTTCTCAGTTCTTACTAATGGGATTGCCCTTGCAATAGGGCTGTACCCTGCCACCGTTTACACAATAGTTCATATGTCCGGTATTATCCTCCTGACCCAAGAAACCCGCATTTGTGTGTAGCACTTGTATAACACTGGCATCATCTGTGGTTAAACGAAAACGATTTGATTTCATTCGTTCAATGAGAGGACGTGCCGGATCCAGGCCTATGATGCGATATTGTTTTTGTGTCAAATTATTACTGATCATGCCGCAGATATGGGCGCCCAGCGAATGACCCACACAGGTGATTTTCTCTCGTGTAGCACCATAGTGTGTGAGGTAGGAGTACACCTGGGCAGTACATTGAGCGGTAAGACGGGTATTGATCAGAGAATGTAGATAACAGGGATAACGTGTCAAGGGACGCCAGTCCACGGTGATCACATTGAAGTCACGCGATAAATAAGCTGAAAACAAAGAACATTGAATTTTTTTTAAATCAAATTTATAAAATTTCAACCAACCATCTCTCAGAAATTGTAGATGCTTGTCAATAGCCGTGCCATTAAATCCGTGTATAATGAAAACAGTTTCGCGCCGTTTGCTAAATCCACCTTGATACAGAGACATGGGATTTTTTATGTTCAGTGGCAAACCACGTCGTGGCCCAGTGCTGAAAGAGAAACGAAAAAGCGAAATGTTATGCAAACTGCAACGAAAGTAATTGATAGGTTGGGGCAGCAAGTAAATCATATGGGAAATAGATATGCATTATGCATTTTTTTTGTATATGCTTCGATGATTGTCAATGAATGATGAGCATACAAAATCTACCCTCACGCTAACCAATGAATACCTTTCCCAAATTATTAGCCTTTTAATTTTTACTGGAGGGCTATTATGAGATTGGAAAGTAATATCGCAAAATAGTTTTAACACCATGTTTTTTGTGCCTTTAACAAGACATCTTCGTCCTCTTGCCCCTCTGCTCTATACAGGGTTGCCCATATTCGACGGACCCATCTGGCAACGCCATAACTTTTGACAGAGATGTCAGATCGCTTAATGACATACCGCGTTTGAAGCGTCAGTCCAAGCAGATTTTTACCATGGAACAATACACGCCACGCGAGCGCTCTGAAATAGTTGAAATTTACATTCAACAGAACAAGTCAATTGTGAAAACTCAACGTGCTTTTAAAAAATTAAAAATGTCCGATGAAAATTTTCGACGTGCGCCTTTCACATTGAAGAATTGGGACCCCAAAATAAAAACGCCGTTTGATGTGGTCACTTTACAACGATTATTCGCGTTGATTTCATTTGTTCAGCCACTGAAAATCCTCAGGAGATTCAAGAAGTGCCTCTTCATGACGAAAAAGTCACAGTTTGGTGCGGCGTTAGTGCGAAAACGGTCATTGGGCCGTTTTTCTTCCAAAATGAAAATGGCCATGCTGTTACCATCAACCAGGAGCGTTATCGCGACATGATGACCAATTTTGTGATGCCAATTATTCGTCGAAAGCGTATGAGGCAGTTCTGGTTTCAACAAGACGGCGCTCCACCGCACACAAGTCGCATAACAATCGATTTTCTGAAGAAATGTTTCGGGCGTTGTCGAAAAGTGGTGATTTGGACTGGCCACCGCGTTCGCCCGATTTGACGCCGCCTGACTTCTTCTTGTGGGGATATTTGAAGTCAAAGGTTTACGTTAACAAGCCAAGGACCGTAGAAGAGCTCAAGGACAAAATTCGTGAAGAAATAGCCGCTATTCCGGCCGAAATGTTGGCGAAAACGATGGAAAATGCTGCAAAAAGGGCACAATACGCCATCAACGCCAGAGGCGGCCATTTGAGAGATATCATATTCAAAAATTGTGTAAACAAATCTACTTGGAACAAATTAAATGATTAAGATTGCCAACCGCCAAATTTTTATTTTTTCTATGATTTTTGTAAAAAAAACATGGGTCCGTCGAATATGTCTTCCTTCCGGTTACGGATGTTACCACTAATTTCCATGCACTCAACTGAATATCTGAACCACTGGAACACAGTCATGAATTAGAAGTGAATTAAGATTGCCAACATGATGCCTGGCAAATGATCCATCTCGTCAAAATTTTTGGTAATTTGAGCCCTTTGTGGGCGAAAGTGTATTATTTGAGCATTTTAAGGCATGCATTGTGGACAACCTAGACGTTTGTTTGGACCTCCCCTTGACATTATCGTAACGCAATATTCTTAAGCTTTAACATAAATTATCCAAAACAATTATGCGATTTTTTCCAACAAAGATTTACCATTATGAATACAAGTGCCTATACGGACCCAGAAGTATGCTCTGGGTGTAGTTGAGAACTTTCATAATAATTAAATAAAAATAACTAGCCGATGTATTGTTTTTTTACTCTCTCTCATTATTCTCTGTTATTTGTAAGTTTATGTGACAGATAGTGCTATGTAGAGATGAGAATTCGGCCCTTGGACAGCAAAATTAAGTCAGACATTAAGTAAATTCTAACACATCTCTTCAAAATGCTAAATCTTTGTTTAAAAAAATCGCACAATTATCTGGGATGATTTATTTAAAGCTGAGGTGATTTATGGTCTCTAAAATGAATCATCATCAAAAACACTGTGATAGTTTTTTTTCAAAAAAATAAAAAAGTCATGACCAACTTTTGAAAGCGCAAAATCTGTAAGTGTAGTAAATAAGAGAACATTTAAATCTATTTATTCAGATTTCACAAGAATCAAATTTAATTTTTTTGCAATTTAGTTAAAATTTGAACTTAATGAAAAACTTAAAAAAATTTTTTGTATGAAGTCATCGTTATAATTCATAAAACTAATAATGCATTTCGATTCCCAGGACCCGAAATAGGGGAAAACCGTTAAAGTTGGTCATGTCTTTTTCCGACATGTGACAGTGTAACTCTGGAGCCTTGGTTCCTATGGTCTAGTGACACCATTTCCTGGTTGTACCAAGGCAACTGGGGAATAAGTTAGATGGCTAATTACACTAGTTTACAAAAAAAAAAAAAATAAAGACCCATTAAAGCTGTTATTTTTTATTGATGTACTTTGGAGATGCTGAGCTCAAAAGATAAATTCAGAAATTTTTTGTATGGATACGTTTTTGAGTTAAAATTTTTTTCAGTTTTTTTGTAGGTACCCTTACATTTTATGACATATCTCGAGATAGAAAACTTTAGATGTCTTCAAGCAAGGTATTAATCTAGAGGGTATGCAATTTGCAATAATCTAGTTGAAGATCATTTTCCAATCGGTTTAGTAGTTAAAATGCTTCAAGCAAAAATATTTCGAAAAAATCGATTTTTTTCTCAAAATCGTGCAAATTTTGTTTTCCTAAAATCTGTAAAAAGGTTGAAACTGATAAAAATAAATTGTTTTTTTTCTTTTTGTTCTTACGAATAGCACTTCTACGAAGAAAATAAGGCATTGGTAAAGGAATACTATAAATAAATAAAGGAGCTGTGAGCAATTGAGTACAAGTACTAACAGTCAAATTTCATTGTTTTATGTATTTATTAGATTTTATTTTTATTTTTCTTCGTTTTTGGCCTTGCTCTTAATATTTTTCTGTGATTTGGCTTTTATTGGAACTCGTACATTGAGCAAAAAAGCAAAGTAAAGTAAAAAAAATTTTTTTTAATGAACACGTAAAATAGTCAAATTCGACCCCGAGTTCTTTCACACAATTTTCTCACCTTAGCTATTTATCCACCGATTTTCGTCATCAGCGCCTTATTTTCTTCGTAATAGGGCAATTTGTAAGAATAAAGAAAAAACAATTTTTGATTTTTATTTTCAACCATTTACAGATTTTAGAAATTCAAATTTTTCACGTTTTTGAGGAAAAATCATTTTTTTCGAAATATTTTGCTTCTTACTTTTAAACTACTAAACCGATTGGAAAATGTTCGTCTACTAGATTATTGGGAATTGCATAACCTTTTGATTAATCCCTTGACTTCATCTAAAGTTTGTAAATCGAGATATGGTAAACCTATCGAAAAACTAAAAAAAAATTCTAACTCAAAAAGCGTATCCATACAAAATTTTTGAAACCCATTTTTGAGTTCAGCATTCCAAAAGTACATCATAAAAAATAACAGCTTCAATGGGTCTTTATTTTTTTTTTTTTGTAAACTAGTGTTATTGTTAGGTCCTCATTTGAGAGATCAAAAATGTCGTTAACATGTTTTTCTTTAATTTCGTTAAAATGTTCTTTAATTTTTTACCCATTGCATTAAATCACTCACCCTAGTTAATAATTGTATTTTTTCGAAAAATTCAAAATATTTCTTTGCTTGCTTAGTTCCGTTTTAGAATTTTGAGTCGACAGTTAATTTAAGACCAGAATAAACACCATTTTAGCCAAAAGGTTCAGCTGATTAAATAGAATGTTATTGTTAGTTGTTGTAGGCTTTCATCTATCCGAATTTTGCTCGTGTATAAATATGACTGAGAACTTTTGCAACTGAAATAGTCTTATGCCACAACATGGCCATTTCCAGCGTGCTGTTCGTGATTTCTTTTCTGTCCCTGGTTTTGGGCCTTAATGCGCAAATATGTCCAACAACATTTTTGCAAGTGGGCTCAAAATGTTATCACGTGTCATTGATTAGGGTAACAATATTGTTCATTTTCTTTTAATGCTCTTAAATGTTTAATTAAATTTTTGCAGAAAAATTGGTACTCGGCCGATCGTCAATGTCGCAGATTTGGAGCTGAATTGGCTGTTTTTCGCAATGAAAGGGAATTACAGGCAGCAAGTGCTTATATCAAATATCAGGGTCTAACTAAAGGTTTCCAGGATTCTGTATGGGTGGGCATTAATTGTTTGGGTAGACGACATCGAAAGTTCAAATTATCTAAGAATGGTGAGACGGCACCTGATATGAAATGGTTACGGAAACGAACTTCGCATAGGGGGGAATGTGTTGGCTTTGCCACCAATAATGATGAATATGGCTATAATGATATCGATTGTAAATTGGAGTTTCCCTTTATATGTGAGACGAGTTTGAACACTTCAAATGATTATCTATGCCTGAAGCGGGAATTGTTTACTGAAGCTAAATTTTAGTATCTTTTAAAAATTCAGATGAAATCAAAACATTTGTTAAACGAAAAATCAAAATAAAAATCTTTGACGATCATATGTTTATTTTTTAAATTTATTTAAAGCTGCAAAAGTCAGCCAAACAGTTGACAAGTCCAATAATCCACTTAAATTTCCGCTTAAGGGAAATTTTCATATTGAGAGAAAGTTGAAGGCAGATGTTAGGCAATTGAAATTTCACTCACTTGGTTAGTATGTCAACTCCCCTCATAAAATACTGAAACAAAAAAAAAAACTTGTGCAACCACCAAGGATATACCAAAAATAACAAAATATATAATTGATGGGCGTACAACTCGTTTTCGTAAACCGGACTCTGACCCACTGAGCAGGCAGGCAGGCGCAGTTGCCACTTTTGTGTGGCACAATTTTGCCAGCTAAACGCGGTCATTGATGACATCAATTGGCCCAATTGCAATTACTTTACAAACGATGCGTCGCCGCATTCAAAAGTCGTTCAACTCGTCTGGGGAATATCGAGACAAGATTCTCTGTCATCGACCAAGTTCATGACCAAAACAGAGACAACAATGCCAACAATTACATGATTGATGACTTTTAGAAATCTATTACCAATATGGTTAGATGATTTAACAGGCAGATGTGTGTGTAACTGCATTATTGAACAGTTATCTGCAATTAGATACTCTTGCTAAGGAGGGGGTAATTTAATTTAAAGCAAATGTTTGTAACGTAAATTAAAGTTAATAGAAGAAATAATTATATCTGATTGTTTGATGGGTTAACGCCACTAAATCGCCAGACAATTGGGACGTTTCGGAAAGAATAACAAAAACAAAATACGTGGGTTGCTATTTAAGTTTCTGGCCTAGGTCACTTCTAGCCATTTTAGGACCTATTGGCCTTTTCCCAAAAAAAGTTTGGACTTTTATCGATAAAAGCTCCACACAACTCTTTCATGTGTGACCACGTTTGATATCGATTAAAGATTAATCAAAAACTTACCTCGGCAGAAAAATGGAATTAACTCGTGAACATTTTCGTGCAATCATTTTTCACAACTTTCGACGTGGATTATGACGACAAGAGTGCAACGATGAACTTAAATCTTTGAATGGCGATGAAGCAACATCCTACTAGCACTGTGAAAAATTGGTTTAATGAATTCAATCGCGGGCGACGCTCGCTCGATGAAAGATGAAGGTCGTACCAAAAACAGTCGTTGTGCCAGAAAACATTGATGCCGTGCGTGAACTGACAATGCAAGATCGTCATGTGACATACAGGGTTGCCCATATTCGACGGACCCATCTGGCAACGCCATAACTTTTGACAGAGATGTCAGATCGCTTAATGACATACCGCGTTTGAAGCGTCAGTCCAAGCAGATTTTTACCATGGAACAATACACACGCCACGCGAGCGCTCTGAAATAGTTGAAATTTACATTCAACAGAACAAGTCAATTGTGAAAACTCAAAAAAAAAATTATCATGTCCGATGAAGCCCATTTCACATTGAATGGGACCGTAAATAAGCAAAATTGCCGTATTTACGCCACTGAAAATCCTCAGGAGATTCAAGAAGTGCCTCTTCATGACGAAAAAGTCACAGTTTGGTGCGGCGTTTGTGCGAAAACGGTCATTGGGCCGTTTTTCTTCCAAAATGAAAATGGCCGTGCTGTTACCATCAACCAGGAGCGTTATCGCGACATGATGACCAATTTTGTGATGCCAATTATTCGTCGAAAGCGTATGAGGCAGTTCTGGTTTCAACAAGACGGCGCTTCACCGCACACAAGTCGCATAACAATCGATTTTCTGAAGAAAGTGTTTCCGGGCCGTTTGATGTCGAAAAAGTGGTGATTTGGACTGGCCACCGCGTTCGCCCGATTTGACGCCGCCTGACTTCTTCTTGTGGGGATATTTGAAGTCAAAGGTTTACGTTAACAAGCCAAGGACCGTAGAAGAGCTCAAGGACAACATTCGTGAAGAAATAGCCGCTATGCCGAAATGTTGGCGAAAACGATGGAAAATGCTGCAAAAAGGGCACAATACGCCATCAACGCCAGAGGCGGCCATTTGAGAGATATCATATTCAAAATTGATGTAAACAAATCTACTTGGAACAAATTAAATGATTAAGATTGCCAACCGCCAAATTTTTATTTTTTTCTTTGATTTTTAAAAAAAACATGGGTCCGTCGAATATGGGCAACCCTGTACTTGACACTATGAACTGTTTTCCATGTCGCCTTTTTGAAGTATAGTTAAAGGCGGGGATTTGTATAGGCAAAGGCTATATCGAAATTGATCTGATGTTTGTAACGTATAGAAGGAAGCATCTCCAACCCCCTAAAGTATATATATCTTTGACCAGATCCCGCCTCCGCAATATGGAATAACCTCATAACTCCCACATTTTTAAAGATAGATTGTTTGAATTTTCTAGACATATACATTAATCATCATAGCTTATCGATCCACCACATATCATTTCCCAATCAGATCAGTTATATACAAACTTTGACAGGTACAGAGTATATTACAGTCGGGCTTGACCGACTTTCTTACTTGTTTGATCTGTAACTGTTTGCTGTACCAGTTTGTTCCTAAAAAATGCTTTTGATTAGAAGGCACAGCTATTTTAAGAACCATTTTACCGAAGTGGCCAACAAAATCTGAATTCTAAGGCATTATGTGATAATATTAAGAAGTTATATGCTTAGGGTAACGTTTGTTTATCAAGATTCAGAAGATCAAACACTTTGCTTTTTTCCTAATTTTGAGTCGACCGTAATTTTAGGTTCAGCATAAACAACATTCTTGCCAAAAGGTTCAGCTGATTAAATAGAATGTGGCCGTAGCTAATCGCACTGTTTATATACATCTTATTTGCCTTATTTTGCTCGTGTATAAATATGACTGAGACCTTTTGCATATGAATTAGTTTTATTCCACAACATGGCCATTTCGAACGTATTTTTGTGATTTTTCAACTATCCCTCCTTTTGGGCATTTATGCGCAAATTTGTCCATCAAATTTTGCGCAATTGGGCTTGAAATGTTATCACATGTCCTTCGATAAGGTAATAACGTAGTTTATTCTCTTTTTTAAAGCTCTGATATGTTTAATTAATTTTGCAGACCAATTGGTACTCGGCCGATCGTCAATGTCGCAGACTTGGCGGCGATTTGGCTGTTTTTGAGACTGCATCGGAATTACAGACTGCAAGTGTTTATCTCAGATATCAGAGACTAACCAAAGGTTGGGCAAATACTATATGGATAGGCATTAATAGTTTGGGCAGTCGTCCGGTGTTCAACTTAGCTAAGAATGGTGAGACGGCACCCGTTCTGAATTGGTTGCGACGTGAATCGAAAAATTCTCCGCCTAAAGGGGATTGTGTTGGATTTTCCTCTAATAATGATGAATATGGCTATTATGATGTCGATTGTAAGATGAAGTTTTCCTTTTTATGTGAGACGAGTATGGACAATTCAACTGAATATATTTTATGCCAGAAGTAGATATTGCTAACGAAATCTAAATATTAGTTTCTTTTAAAAGTTGAGGCTGAGTTTACATTTTTCGACGCATGAGACATAATAACCTAAAAAGCCTTCATGTTGTATTGTTTTGAATGACAAATGACAAGCTATTCACAATGAAAACAAGGCAACATAAGGGCCTACTGGATTGTCATGTCTCATGCGTCGAACATTGTGAACTCAGTCTTAGCTATGATGTAAAATGTCACAATTTTACTTCAACAAATTATTAAGTAGATCTTTTGCTTACAATTGAAAAATCATGTAAAGAGTTCCAATAAAAATCGTTGATGAATATACAAATTGCGGCTAGTTTCTTTTTATACTCTGTACCAATGGTATAAAGAGTATATTGTATTTGTGCAAATTGTAACTGCCAGAGGAATCAACTCCAAAGAAGCATCTCCGTCTGTCTATCGGGTATGAAGATCATGGAGTGAAGATAATAATGATGTGAAAGCTTTAGGTGGGGGTCGCCCTGCTTTGACTTCCGATACATAATTATCTCGTAGGTTTGTTTACGAATATTTTATTAGATCACAACATGCCCAAATTGAAAAAGGGAATTTTTTAAATATTATGTCTAGAGGGTTTCGAACTATCCATTTTCAAAAAATTGTGGGAGATTTGAGGTATCAATCTTTCGTGAAAAAATTTGGCGGCTCGGTAGGTAATGATGAGATTAATAAAATGTAAATTTTATCAATCTATTTTTTCAAAATTGTGGGATATATGAGGATTTTTTTCAAATTACGGGGGTAGGAACTTTTCTATCGTTCATCTGATCACGAAATAATGTATGGCGGATCGATAGGTAATGATGAATAAAGTATATGTCTAAGAGGGTTCGGGAACAATCTATTTTGAAAGTGGTGGGAGATATGAGGTTTTATCTTATTGTGGGGGCGGGAGGGGCGGGCGGGGCATTTGAAACAAGCTTCATCTGCGTGCAGACAATACAAGTCTACACTGAAAAACTGTAGCTCTGCTCTTATAGTTCCTGAATCTAGGTGTTCGACGGACAGACGGACAGACGGACATGTCTATATCGACTCGGCTATTGATGCTGATCAAGAATATATATACTTTATAGGGGTGGGATTGCTTCCTTCTGCCTGTTACATACATTTACGAAGTTAATACCTTTTTACTCTACGAGTAACGGGTATAAAAAGCTCTCAAACTTGAAATCGAAAACCGGAAAGCAGTATTGGCCAATCTTTTGATCTAATTACAATCTGGATTAAGATGTCTATTGGGAGATGAAAAATTCGTTATTTGAAAGTAGTGAACGACAAGTTGTATATTTGAAAATATACACGTTGACAAATGTTTTAGTTAAGAATTCTATGCAGGCGTAAGTTAAGTCGGCCCTGTCACTTCTATACCCGTTACTCGGGATATATTCATGTCCTAATTTATGGGAGATATGAGGTTTCTTTCCAATTTGCGGGGGAAAACACTCTACTATAGCTCATCCTTAATCAAAATGATGTATGGCTGATCAATAGGTAATAATTATTAAATATATGTCTAGAGGTTCAAACAATCTATTTTTCAAAATTGTGGGAGATAGGTATTTCTAAAATTGCGGGGTGGCAACTCTACTATTAGTTTTCGAAAAATGGCGGATCGATAGGTAATGATGATTAAGATATTGAGGTTTGAACAGTCTATTTTCAAAATTATGAAAGATGAAGTTTTTCAAATTGCGGGGCAGCAACTTTTCTATCGTTTATCTGATCGGAAACGATGTATGACGGATCGATGGGTAGTGACAAAATATATGTTTAGGGTTCGAATAATCTATTTTCAAAATTGTTAGGGTGAACTCTACTATAATTCATCTGATCGAAAAATGATGTATGGCGAGATCGATAGGTAATGATGATAAGATATATGTCTAGAGGATTTGAACTGTCTATTTTCAAAATTGTGGGAGATATTTATTTTCAAATTGCGGGGGGGGGGGGGGGCGTGGCAAAAATTTGAAACAAACTTGCTCAAACAATACAAATATTCACTGAAAATTTGGTAGCTCTACGATTTTGTCTCTGAGATCTGGAGGACGTACCAGGACGGACGGACGGACAGACGGACAGAACGGACAGACGGACATGTCTATAGCTAAGCTATTGATGCTGATCAAAGAATATATATATACTTGTATGTCGGAGATGCTTCCTTCTGCTGTTACATACATTTGCACGAACTTTAATACCTACGAGTAACGGGTATAAAAATAATAAGAAATACAAAAATTTAATAAAATGATTATGAAGGAGCTTTGAAAATGGGGGAATACTTTGTGTATTAAATTTGAGTTTTGGTTCCGTACCGGAACCTTTATTCCATAACCGTAATCGTAACCGTATCCGGAAAACAGCGATCTGCAATAACCGTAACCACAACCGATATTTGTTTAGTTTTTAATCTCTGACATAAATCATCATTATTTATCGATCCGCCTTACATCATTTCTTGATCAGATTAACGAAGGTCGAAATATATGAAAAAACAAAATTACGCTGGACATTTTGAGATTTGGAAATGGATAAACCTAAATTATTGGTAAAAAAATTAGTTCTAGTGAGAAAAGACTTTTTTTTTTTATACCACGATTTATTTAAATCTTCAAACTTGATATTTATTCATTGTATATGCTTTCACACAATTCTGATTAGTTTTGCTTAAAAATCGGACGACTATAGCATATAGTTGCCATAGGAACGATCAGTGAAAAAACTAGTTCTAGTGAGAAGTACTTGTTTGTTGTCTATAAAACGTCTTTAAAATTGGCATTAAGTAAATTAATATACATCCACATAATAATGACAATTTTATCGCACCTGTAAAGCCATACAATCGATCTGTTTGAAAATGGGATTTACATGTAGGTTGTACTTTCGAAAATAAATATTGCAATTGATAAGGAGTCCGCAAAGTTAAAAATACAAAATAATGGTTTGAAACCGGTAGGGCAATCGTTTATTGCTAAATTGAACGTGTAACAATTCAT
The DNA here is from genome assembly GCA_018904225.1 of Lordiphosa mommai. NCBI lineage: Eukaryota > Metazoa > Arthropoda > Insecta > Diptera > Drosophilidae > Lordiphosa > Lordiphosa mommai. The sequence continues at coordinate 47,143 of JAEIFT010000641.1, read as the reverse complement.
TTTTAACTTTAGTGAAAACTGAAAAACTTTTTTTAATTTTTTACGGAAGCGCCTTTTAAGAAAGTTTACATTTATGAGTGTTTAAAATGTAGAGGAAAACCATAAGAGTTTTTCAATTTGGTTTTTTGTTTTGTGTTATTAATTAATTAAATAGTAAAATAAAAAAAAATTGTTGGAATTCGAGGGCTGTTCAAAAAGTTATCGGCCTGCCGTAAGGTAAAAAAAAAGGTGTAGAGGTGGTGGCCATGATTCCCGGGACTCCAGGTTATCGAAATTGAAAACGGTAATGAGGGTTATGATCAGAATTGATGTAATTCTGGCCCGTACCTGAATCATAAAAAAAAATTTTTTTCTAAAATTTACAAACATTTAAAAAAAAAATTAGATTTTCGACGTTTTTTTTTGTTGTTTAGTGAAAAAAAATAGTAAACAATTTTTTTATCTTCATGATTGAGGTACGGGCCAGAATTACATCAATTCTGCGTCGATTACAACATGGCTGATCAAAATCGGTTCCGTAGAACTGGCCCAATCTGGCTGCCAGGTCAAAAACGTGGTTTAGAGAAAAACGCGGTTAAAGTTTCAGCAACGTTGAAAATACTCACATTGGCAAGAACATTGCTCCACTAAAACAGATATATCTGCTAAACTATTTCGAATAATTGAAAATGGTTTAAAGGGAGATGAAGGGGGAATGTTCAAGCTGTAATTATAAGGCAAAACAAAAAAATCGAAAAAAATTTTCAAAGGGAAAAACCCCCTTAAACTAATTTATTTAAATCTTCAAACTTGGTATTTATTCATTGTATGCTTTTTACACAATTCCGCATTAGTTTGCCTAATCGTGCTTAGCATAATGACAATTGTAAATTGACTTATCACGCATTTTAACGATAAGCGCCTAAACTTATGAATCTGTCTATAGCAACATTTTGCCAAGTTTGATCAAAGATCGAATAAATGTATCTGATTGTAAACATCAATAGTCTCCTTCTTGGTCAGAAGTGTTTTCAGAAAGTGGCGTCATCAGAAATTTGTCGCTACTCGATATAGCCATGTTCTCGATACATGCCCTTTTTTATGGTAATATGATATGATAACTCTGCTCGACAGCATTTTTTTCGTAATGGACAAACCCAAATTTGTTTAAAGTATTTTGGCTCGAAAATCGCATTAGATAAAATTCTATCGGTTTTTCCAATTTTTCAAATGGTGTCTTCCATAGATTCTCTAGCTTACTGTTCAAAAATCCGGAGAATAAACTTGGTAATAATTTTGTATTCATATTAAAAGTGTTTATCGCCTCAGGTTTTGTTCGTTTGTTTCCATAACATTTGAAAAAACAAGTGTAAGCCCAAAAAACATGGTTCCTCATTACCGCAATAATTTTATTGTTTCGGAAAACTTTATCGGTTGTAGACACTCATCAATGCATTTAGATATACTAAATTTCTGTGTTATTAATTTGTTTAACAAAAATGTAATTTCCTTTTAAAAGCCTGGTAAACGATCATGAAATCGGGAATAAAAAAAATGATGTTTGTAGATTTCCATGTCTTAACATAAAGTTTTTCGTAATAAGCGAGAAATTTGGGAGAATTCTTTGAGACCTATGTAAGCGAGGTACATAATACATTTAAGACTACAGAAAGCTTTGTAGTTAAATCGAAAAATCTCGTCTTTATTATTCAAGTTTTAGGAAAAACAATACAAATTGTAATTGCAGTGACTTTTTATCAGACTCTATATTACAACTGCCAAAGATTATCCTCAATAAAAGACCCAACTTTGACCCGATAAATCTAAAATCAAGAAAAATATATCTATTTCTGTTATCTTATATCTTCGTAATCGTTATAGCTAAATGCTTAAATGATTTCGTTATATCCTTCATTAGTTCTTTCTTTTTAATAAAAAATTTTACTCATTTCCTTTAAAAATGAACTGTTAGGTTTTTTGCATAAAAACAGGTCGGGCACTTGGTTCGAAAATATTCAGTCCCTAACTTTACTTAAACTTACGGTGCATACAGTCGATGCTCAATGTAGGGACTGGGACAAAAGTTTTTGTCTCGCAGAAAACAACGCATCACATTTAAGTCCAATGCTCCGCTATTGAGGAGATTTTTCCAGTCCATTTGGTTAAGCACCAATGTTTGTGCATCTGTGAAAAGGATCGTGAGCGAAGTTGTATGTCAACATAAAGCATTGTTAATGCTGTTTAGAGTAAATGCTCTGTTGTTATTATACCTTTGGCAATGAGTGTGAACAGAAGACCGAACACGATAAGATATTTCATTTTTAATTGGTTGCTTTTCACTGTGCAAACTATTTTCATAACTAATTATGGTAGTAGATTAGATAGTTGTTTAGTTTGGTGGGGGTTTTCTCCAGTTGAAATTTGGAATTAGATCATTGTTATTTAGATTTGATTAATGATTAGCTTTGCTTGTATTATTTTAATGACTAAAATATTTCTATAAATTTTATGGATTTTTTAAATTCATTTATATTTCATTATCAACGAACAGCAACTAGATATCAAGAAGTATAGCTAGTTCAAGGGCCTTATGGTCCTCTCATCAGCATACTTCGCATTGACTCTAAAACTTTTTTAACACAAAGTTTCACAAGCATCTTTATATCAACCGCTTTAATGGAGTTGAAATAAAAATATTTGAATTTTTTATTATTTTGATTTATTTTTAATTTGATTTAAATGAGTAAAGTTTATTTTTTTTTTTTCAATTTTATTTTTACACTACATTTATTTAAGTATAGACATTTTTTTATTAAAGCACTTTTTGTCGTTTTTTTAAATTTGTAAATATTAACAAATATTTTTTAATTATATCCAATTAAAGTTAAAATTGCTTAATTTTGTTTTTTTTTTTTTTTTATATAAAGTGGTCCACTTTTATATTTTTTAATTGTGTTTAAAATTTCGCCAACACATTTCTCATTAATCCAATTTTCTTTTCAATTTTTTTTTTCACTGATAACACGTTTTGTCAATTGATTTCTCTACCAAATAGCGAACTATTTAATTTGAATCCTTTTTAGCCATTTGCTCAGCGAAGACGCATCCGGACCACGTCTTGCTTATTCGCGCGACGGGCTGCAAATGCAGAGCATGAAAAGCGCAACCGAAAGAAAATGCAGTGGCAAAAAAAAAAAATAAAAGAAATTGGCCAAAGAATTTCGTTTTGCCCGCCACCTGTTAACTTGGCTTTGCTTTTGCTTTTGCTTTTGCTTTTGCCTTTGCAAACGTGAATGACTTTGTTGCTTTTGTGGTTGTGTGCAGACATGAAGACGCGGCGCAACGCCTCATAAAATGAAAATTCATAGTACACGCAACGCTGCACTGATTTATTTTTGATCAGGAGGTTTCATTTTCCAAACTCTCAATGTCATTCGCCCGGCTTTGTTTGCTTGTTTTTTACATAATACCTAATTTAAAATGCAAATTCTTATAATTGAAGACAAATTTTTGCAAGTTCGTTGCCTAAGTCTTTTGTTTTTTTGGTGGCAATTTAAAACTATTTAAAATTTTATCCCGCACAAAAAATCTTTTTGCTTCCCTGACGCTGCTGCTGCTGCTCTTGATGACAAATGGCTTTCAATTTTAAGATTGGCCTCATTGTTTGGCTACAAGCAATTTTGGCCATAAACAAAAAGTAGAATTGTGACAATCTTTTTAAACCTAAGCAAGGTGGACACTGGCTAGTGAAAAATGGGAATGTAGTTTACTTCAGGCTTATATACATAAATCAATTTGGAAAGGAAAATGTACCTTATGTCTTGACAAGGCTTTGTCTATAAGTTAATATAAATAATTGACAAATTTGTTGTATAAGTTTTTGGTATAATTTTTGGAAAATAAATTCATTAGATAAATCTTGGCCACAACTCCTAAAGTGTTGACTCCGACCGAATGAACAGAAATGAGTTTGTGGGCGGCTTAACAAACAGTAAAATTTGTGGTCTAAGTGCAGATGTGCCTTTCTCAAAAACTCATGTCTCTTGATCTCCGCTTGTAGGTGCCAAAAACAACTTTATTTTATAGAATGTTGATGTGAGACAAGTAACATGCAAAGACAATGGGTAACATGTTACTTTGAAGCTGGCTAATAAGGTTGGGGAACCTAAAGACTGAAAATTGTACATTTTTTACAGTGTATGCATTCTGTATGCAGTTTCTTTTCGGTACAAAATTCAATGATGATCTTCTAGAGTTGACAGATTTAATTAGGACGTTGGCGACACCAAGCCGCATCTTCCGGGGGACCCACGAAAAAAATATAAAAGACCCCCCCACCGCAAAAACGAACGGAGGGCACAGCCGCTAACGGTGAGACACGAAATCACGGTGGAAAATTAATATAGAATAAAACCAAAATCAAAATAAATCGGCTACAAGTCTTAAAAGTGAATTCAAAATTAATTGCGGGCTAAATGTGTTAAGATAGAGGTTTTTAAAGCAGGAAAAGACAACTCCAAACTGATCACTCGGTAAAGTTTGTTATAATCAGCACAGAGGACACGAAAAGGCTCATGCATAGCATAGTTAGTACTACACCGTTTCAAGGATAAGGGGATAAAGTTACGGGTAGGTCTTATCGGGACACTAAAATTAATTTGGCTAGTCAACTCAGATGAGTCAATTTCACCACATATAAGTTTATGTAAAAAAATTACTCCAAGCATAATTCTACGGTTAATTAAGGAAGGAAGGTTAATTAAAAGAAGTCTACTAGAATACGAGGGTAGTCGGATATTAGGATCCCAGTTTAAGCCTCGAAGTGCATACAACAAGAACTGCTTTTGCACCGATTCAATTCTATCCTGATGGGTTGTATACTGTGGAGACCACACACATGAACCATACTCAAGAATTGGACGGACAAGAGAAGTATAAAGAATCTTGGTCGTATAGGGATCGTCAAATTCGACCTTCGACCAACGTTTTATGAACCCAACCTTGCTCTTGGCTTTATTGACAGTAAAGTTAACATGCGAGTCGAATTTAAGTTGATGATCCAGAATAACCCCTAGATCGTTAACCTCATTGGCAGTATTGTTCAAGCGTTCCAATGGTACACTATCAAGAGTATAAGTGACTAACTGAGGTGAGCTTCTATAAAATGTCATAACCTTACATTTTGAGCCATTAAGGTTTAGAAGATTAACTTGACACCAAGTTTGAAACGCATCCAAATCTTCTTGCAAAAAGATAGCGAGAGATCAAGTCTTTATAAGTTAGACAAAGCTTCACATCGTCGGCGTACATGAGTACGCGTGAATGGTTGCGGACAAAAGGAAGATCATTAATAAATAAAGTAAAAAAGTAATGGACCCAGGTGACTACCCTGAGGTACCCCAGAGGTTACTTGGATACATTTAGAATAAGAATTCCGAAAAAGAACCATTTGTGTTCTATCACTTAGGTACTGGGAAATCCAATTAAGAAGATTATTTGGGAAACCGATTAAACTTAACTTGTGCAGTAGCAATGAGTGGTTTACGGAGTCGAACGCCTTGCTAAAATCAGTATAAATGACGTCAGTTTGCATTTTGGTTAAGAACCCTTTGATCACAAGAGAAGTAAACTCTAAAAGGTTAGTGGTAGTAGATCTACGTTTCACAAAGCCATGCTGGAAAGGTGAAATGATAGAACTAGAAAAGTGTTGCAGTTGAGATGTTATAATTTTCTCAAAAGTTTTTGGAATTGCGGACAATTTGGAAATACCCTGTAATTTTCAACATCGGACTTATTACATTTCTTATGGAGAGGAATGATAAAAGATTCCTTCCATAACGTAGGGAATGTGGCTGAATTAACAGACAACTCAAATAATTTATGTAAAGGCTCACAACGCATCAGCACAGAACCTGAGAATGCATCCTGGTACTCCATCAGGACCTGGTGCATAACTTCTGTTGCGTATTCATGAAATTTTTGCTCGCCTAATAGATTGAAAGTTGCAGGTTAAATATGGTCAGGTTCCTAAATTCTGTATATTTTTTAGTTAGTAGCGTTTTTCTAACCTAATCTGTCTTAAGCAGGGAATGTATATTTTATTGAAAAAGATCATCTATACACTATAAATTTGCATAATGAAAAAAAAATGTAACATGATGGGCATCGCCGAGTCAATGTATAATATTCAATTACTAAGGTGTCAAATTAGCATCGCAAAGAAAATAATCATTTTTTTAACGACTTTTTTTCTTAACACAAACCCCTTAAATTTTGCATGGCATGTTGGTAATTATAGTCGTTCGATGACAAATTAGCTATTCGGCATCGTGTGAAAAATAGAAGAAATTAAAAAAATAATCAATTTACTCAGAAAATGATTAATTTTTTTGCGTAATTATACGATGCCGGAATTACTCCTGAGAACTGTAGGGAAAAATATTGTGCACAGCTGTAGAAATAAACTAAAATTAAAAACAAGTAAGAAAGTCGGTCAAGCCCGACTGTAATATACTCTGCACCTGTTTGTATGTAACTGATAACTTTAAAGTGTGAGGTTTTTTCAAAATTTGAGTGTGGCAACTTTTTCGACTATCGTTCATATGATTGAAAAACGATGTATGGGGCCTCGAAAAGTAATGATGATATCTCGTAAAATTATAAAATTTGTATATTATATATTAGTCACGCGGGAATCACGCGTGATTTCTGACCGCAGTCCATCTCAATTGCATCGCTCCTCTTATACGTGGTATTTGCCTTCTTACACAAATATCTATGGGAAAGAAGGTAATGGGAAACTGAGAGCGGCGCAGTCCAATTAGATACTGCCGTCAAGAAAAGTCCAGTTGGGAAATTACCAGTTAGCTTTTGCCCTCTCGCTCTCTCTTTTTCTCGTAGGTTCTACCAATCGCTGCGGTGTTGTTGTTGCTTTGAATTTTCTTTTATGTATAGCTCTTATATCGTTCATCTGATCGAAAAACGTTGTATGGCGGATCGATAAATAATTAGTAGTAGAATATATGTCTAGAATGTTTGAACTATCTATCTTCAAAATTGTGGGAGTTATTACGTTTTTTTTGAATTTGCGAAACTCGAAAAATTTTAAATCCAAGTAAGCTTCAACTCAGCAACAAATAATTAAAAAATAAAATTTATATTAAATAATGATTTGAAATTTATCCCATGTGTTCTACAAATTGCTTCCGACCCAGAAACGAGCCAATTTCCATACGATTTCGATCCATTTTGGGTCGAAAGCGACTTGCAGAACAAATGTGAATACCTTAAAAATGTCATAAACTTACCCACCTGGTATAGAGTTGATAATCAATATATCTTCTGGGACAGGTATCCCACAATAACAAATGGCAATTAAAGGGATTTATATCGAAATTTCCATTACGCCAAAAGAATTGCAAAGTTTCTATATAAATTTTGGCTGCAAAAAAGACACCAGCGAAATCGCAAGTCACATCTTACTAGGCCAAGCTTCTTATCCAACGTTCATCAACTTCACTTACCGCCTTGCATTGCAGGTTGTATGAGGGAAAGTAAACTCACTAGCACTAAAAATCTGGACATTTTTGCATTTATATCACGTACTTAAAAGACAACAAAAACAAAATCCCACACACGCACACACACACACATGGAAGGCGTCTAATTGAATGCGCCATCACGCCGGCTGCTGTGAGGGGTCTAGCGAAAAAAAGCTTTTCAAACAAAAAAAAAGCTAACAAAACGTAAACAAATGTGAAAAACTACCGAAAATGGCACCACCACGACCCCGTCTGGGTGACATTGGCTGAAGAAGTTGCGTGTAATCGAAACCTCAATTTCCATATGACTGCCGAAGCTCTTTGCACGCACACCGGGAGAAAAACTTGTTTCAATTTTGGATATAAAATATATCAAAATGAACGCATCTCTGTGTGGTACCTTTTGAACATGATTAACTATTATTTGAGGAAAGATGAGGTTAGCATTTCATTTATCTTTACATATATACATACTAGCATATAACCCGGCGCGCTTCGCTTCGCCACCATCAGTAAAGCCGCCAAAATGATGAAAAAAACGTTTGGCAATGATCCCACCCCCGCCCCCATTTTCCGACCATCAGAAATGAGAAAATTATTTTCCACCTAGTTGGCCCATTAAGCGTACAAACGCTGAAACCACCCCCGGCACCCATTATCCGACCTTGAGGGTGAGTAAGCGCAAAGCTAAAAACTTTATCCTATTTAATTGGCCCATAGAGCTTTCAAACCAAATTTAATACATATCGGCTAAAAACCCACCCCCGCACCCATAATCCGACCTTTGCAGTGAACTTCGAAATAAAAAACAGTGTTTCCATTTATTCTGACCCTAGATCTTACAAAACGAATTTTATTCAGATCGGCTCACAAATAGCCATTGTCACTGAACCGAAATACGCCCACCATTATTCTTGCCTGTGGGCAGAAATTCTACCACCGAGAAATCAAATGTATAATTATTTTCTATAATGTGTTCACAAACCGATTTTGAAGCCAATCGGATTAAAAATAGGTTTTACCGTATAGAATTTTCCGACTTTTCGTGCGGATTTTCCAACATTGGAAAATCTCAAGTCTAATTATTTTGCATACTATCCTTACAAACCGAGTTTGAAGTCAATCGGATGAAAAATAGTGTTTTCCATATAGAATTTTCCGGCCATTTTCCTTGTGGGTGGATTTTCCACCAACAAAAAATCACATGCCTAATTATTTAGCAAACTACCCTTACAAACCGAGTTTGAAGCCAAACGGATGAAAAATAGTTTTTTCCATATGGAATTTTCCGGGAATTTCCCGACTTTTCGGGCGCATTTTCCAACATCGGAAAATCTTATGTCTAATTATTTTGCTTACCATCCCCACAAACCGAGTTTGAAGTCAATCGGATGAAAAATAGTTTTTTCCATGAAGAATTTTCCGGCCATTTTCCTTGTGGGCGGATTTTCCGAAATCTGGGAAACAGGTGTCCAATTATTTCGCTTACTTTAGTTACAAACCAAATTTCAAGTCAATCGGATGAAAAACAAAATTTTCCCCATAGTAGCTTTTCCGGGAGTTTTCCACCCCTTAGGGGTGGAATTTTCCAAAACCCCGCCTTAGTGCTCACTTTCAACTCATAAGGAAACTTCTGTGAAAATTTCAGCTTTCTATCTCTTACCGTTCAGGCTCTGCGTTGATTGCCAATCAGTGAATCAGTGAGTCAGTCAGTCAGTCAGTCAGGACAAACTCTTTTATATATAGAGAGAAAGATAAGAGTATGTATGTTTAATTGTTTCTTATCGTAATCTTGATATTGTGAAAGAAATGAGCAGGGGACGTGTTTTTCTGACGGCACGCATTTTTGATAAATATAAATAACATTTGAAAAATTTTAACAAAATTTTACTTGAAGTTAATTTTTTTTTTGTCATAGTGTAAAGCTACTGTAAACTGTTGTGCGGATTTCACAATATCAAAATAATTGTATACATCGTTGTAAGTGATAAAATATTGCCACATATGGACACCTGCAGGCTCTCGGGCAGTGTCCACAGCTATAAAGAAGGCAAAGACTCTCCGTAAAGCTAAAAGCATAAGCAAATAACAGTGAAATAAATTTTGAAAAAAAAAAAAATCGGAAAATTTGTTAACAGATATCCCAACGCAGCTTCAAATGAAATAAATAAACTGTCACCTTGCTGAGCTGCTCTCAACCTTGTAAAGGTCTCATAAAAAAAAATGCCATTTTCAGCTATTTATCTAAACGATAGCAAAAAAAATGGCATAAAACTGCGTTTTTTTTTTTATTTTGCCTCCTACCACTTAACAGACATCAGGCCGGCAGACGGCGCAACGTCATTTTCTAACTACACACAAAAGTCAACATCGTAATGTTAGCTGATTGAAAGTAATGGGCTCGTTGGCCTATAACACCACAAAATGGGGCTAAAGTCAAAACAAATAGAGAGCCAAAGGGGAAATGCATGTTTGAAATGAAAATGAAAACGAAAATGATATGAAAAACGAAGCTGCAAATGTGCAGTGAGATGAGAAACCATAAGAAGGCAACACAATTGCTTGTAAGTTAAAGTTTTTAATACTCTAATAAAAATGCAATTAAATAGGATTTTGTATTGGGAACAAAAGCGCTTTAACAACTTCATTTATTATTTGAATACAATTTATATTTGGAATAGGTTTGATAAATTATTAGCATGTGGGCCGAGAACACCACGTCACTTTGTGTACCTTGAGGTACAACGTATGAGGTAAACCTGTTCCATAGGAATCAGCACATGGTCAGTGCGAAGGCACTCACGATAAAAAAGCAAAATTTTAATTTTGTCATTTATGTTACTCTACTTCTATTTCTAGATATTTTCAGATTTACGGATATTTTCGAATGATTAGATGGGAAAATTCAAAATTTGAGAACAAAGCGAGAACTCAATAAATTATAATTTTTTTGAAAGTACATATGTAATTACAGTGGTCATAGAGATCCCTTTTTACTAAACTGATTGATTATGAATGGTGATAAGATTGAAAGTATTGTTTAAAGAACTCTAAGATTAATCTGAAATTAAACGGTGGGTAGTAGACACTTGTGGATCTTGTATAAGAAATTTCATGCACATTTTAGAATGCTTTAGGAAAATTCTGTATGTAACGCTCATGCTCAGCAACAAAACCGCCAAAAATAAAACAATCGATTCGATGTTCAAATTTAACATGATATTTTGAGTTAAAGGAAATTTTAGCTACCCAAATGGTCTGGACATTTAATTCTGCTTAGTCCATTTATTTGTGCGCGGAATAATTTTTTTCTGGCGAAAAAATATTCACCAAGTGAATTACTTTTGCTATTTCATGGAACGATGTGATCATGGAACGATGGATCGATTTATTACAGGTCGGACCAATGAGTGCGGGTGTGCAACACACATGAAGTAGAGGACATAAATCACTTTCTGGGTAGATGTCCAATAGTAAGAGAATATATAGATTACTATGTTTTCAATAATCCTGAGCTAAACAAAATATGATCATAGACATTTAAAGTGATACGAACGGCCACTCAGTATAAGCGGATCTTGACAGAATGTTTTTAAATCAAAACAACAACATACCTACAACTTTCTTTAGCAACACAAGTTTGTGAAAAAGACCCATTGAAGCCATTATTTTTAATGATGTATTTTGGAATGCTGAACTCAAAAATGAATTTAAAAAAATTTTGTAGGATACGTTTTATGAGTTAAATTTTTTAGTTTTCGGTAGAGGTACCCATACCTCTTAAGCCATATCTCGAGTTACAAACTTTAGATGAAGTCAAGCAAGGATTAATTAAAAGGTTATGCAATTCCCAATAATCTAGTCAAAGAACGTTTTCCAATCAGTTTTAGTAGTTAGTAAGGAGCAAAAATATTTCCGAGAAAAAATGATATTTTTCTCAAAAACGTGAAAAAATTTGATTTTCTAAAAAATCTGTAAATGATTCAAAACAGAAATCAAAAAAATTGGTTTTTTTGTGGGGGGCTACAAATTTTCCTATTACGAAGAAAATAAGGCGTTGATGCCGAAAATCTGTGGATAAATAGCGAAGTTGTAAGCAGATGAAACAACTAGGGTCAAATTTGACTATTTTACGTGTTTTATAAAAAAATTTTTTTACTTTTAGCTTTTTGCTCAATGTTATAGTTTCAATAGGAAACCAAATCACAGAAAAAAATTAAGAGCAAAGTCAAAAACGAAGAAAAAATAAAAATATTTTTTAATAAATACATAAAAACAATGAAATTTGACTGTTTGTACTTGCTCAATTGCTCACAGCTCATTTATTTATCCATAGATATTCTTTTACCAATGCCCTATTTTCTTTGTAAGTGCTATTTCGTAAGAACAAAGGAAAAAAACAATTTATTTTTATCTCATTTTCCAACCTTTTACAGATTTTTAGGAAAACAAAATTTTTCACGTTTTTGAGAAAAATCGATTTTTCCGAAATATTTTTAGAACCAGCAGCATTTTTAACTATAAACCGATTGAAAAATGATCTTCAACTAGATTATTGTAAGTACATACAATAGATTAATACCTTAGCGATGACATCTACAGTTTCTATCTCGAGATATGTCCTGTAAGGTACCTGAAAAATGAATTAAAATAAAGAAACATATCCGTAAAAATTTTTGAATTTAATTACGAGCTCAGCGCTATTCAAAACACACCATAAAAAAATAACAGCTTCAATGGGTCTTTATTTTTATTTTTGTAAGCTAGTGTAATTTGATGGGCCCCTAAACCAGCACTGGGTCCCAACGATCCTGTATCTCATGACGAGAGCGGGGAAAGCGGGGTGTAAGCGAGTAAGACTAGAGTTCCTCAAATGCTTAAGCAAACCACAAGAAAATAATAGAAACAGATTCTCCGACTGACAATGTACAGTCATAGTCGTGTATTATTTAAAACCTTTAAGAAATAAGTCGTGGATTTCTTTTGTAACTCATTTCGTAGCCTTTTTTGTAATTTTAAAAATTTTGTTATTTATCCCAGCATCTCTGTGTATTTGGTTTTAAATAAATTTATAATTATTATTTTTATATTATTATTGTAAAAGGAAATCTCAAGCTATAACATTAATTCAAAACAAAAAAATTTAAAACAATTTTTTTATAACCCCCTTAAGTCTATCTCATGAGGACAAAAGTTTGGCAAATGCTATATTCTTGGTTTCGATTTCAAGTTTACATTGAATCCAGATGGAATAGAAATCTCCAAATATTAAAGGAATGATTACACAGTAGGCACAATGTAAATCATCAGATCTGCGCAAATTGTACACAGAAAAAGCCGAAAAGCTTGATTTAATCCCGACGGAAAGGATTGAAATTTTAAGCCCGTTTTAAGGATTGATTATCCGTAATTGATCCCGTTTGGGATTGTTTTTAATCGATTCGGGCTTAAATGTCGAGTAGAGAGAGCGAACAAGCTGAGAGCAACAGCAAATTCGCTCTCTTGACTTTATACTCTTCTGTCGTCTGGAGCAAATAATACTTGTATGTCATTGGGTGCCTAGTCTGGCAAGCGCGGCGCGGTCGAATGCGCTGAGACGCAGACGTTCTTCCGGTCCCGAGGTCCCGAGTTCATTTGAACCAAGGCAAGTTAAAGTAAGTTCTTATTAATTTATTTATATATGTTTCTTCAAATTAAAGAAGTCTTAAGTGAATCCAAATATACGGTTATTAATAATAAATATATATGCAAATTTATAAGAAAAAAAAATCTCTCTCAGGCGTTCTAAGCCAGGGCTCAGTTTAAGCGCCGGATCAGCCTGTGAGCCCGTTTGGTGTTGATTGAGCGAATGGCACAGTTTTTTTCTGCTTTCTTTTAAAGAGGAAAGCTGTTATTTTTGTTACATTTTAAAGAATTAAATAAACATTAATTTAACATTAATGGTTTGTCTGCAATAAAATTAGGAAAGCAAAACTCTGAGGGGGGGCTCCATTTAAGTAAGCGGCTGTGTAAGTTGCTGACATCGTTTAGCAGCAACTTCCCCTTTAAAGTGTATCAAAACTTTCGTTTTCTATTCAAAAACAATTTTCCATTTTCTTCAGCTGTGTCTTTCTTTATTGTCATGCTTGCCAGATTTCAGCCAATCTGTTGCATTACTTCCACTTTTGTGTTATTATTATTTCAAATTGTTTACAGCAAAAGCGAACAGAAGAAATTGCATAATCTTTTTCCCGGCTTGCAAATGATATTGAACTAGTTTTTAGCAAGCCGCTATTGTCTTTAGCTTTGCATAGATAATAATAGTTACTTGGCATCTGTTAATGAATTTCACACAAAGTCTGGAAAAGTAAATTAAGTGCATTAGCCTCTACAATTTTTATTTCATTTGCAAACGCAATTAATAAACTATAAAATTGCAAGAGCAACTGATTTAATTTTGGCTCTCTTTTTAAGCTGACTAATTAATTAATTTGGAAAAATTAATTGCGCATATCCAATAACTAAGTTGTTGTTGTTTATAATAAATGCAAATACATTTTTTTTTTGTGTTGGGGCTTCCATTCAAATAAACACAAACGAAAGTGCGATATAAACAAAAATAATCTGAAGTACGTTTAGGCCGTTATTTAAAATTGTAAATCGAATTTCTTGTAATTTTTTTTTTAAGGTGTACACAAATACTTAGCTCATGATTCAGAACACACAAAAGTTTAAAAGTGGACGAACCATTAAATGTAGCGAATTTGAGCTTTATGTGTTTTGGCTAAAGCGTGAATCTGTTCATTTTTGCAAAATTAGAAAATATTGTAGAACAAATTGTTCAAACTTTGCTAAAAATCAAGCTCAGATAGAATTTTATGAAGTCATGTTAACTGATACTGCACGGAGAACAAAATTTATATGAAATGAAATGAATGGTCGCAAAACATACTTCGACTAATATCAAATTGATATGTTCGAAAATGTCATACTTTTCGTGCGTACCCACAATAAAATTTTAAGATCGAATTGTCATTAACACAATTGATTCGACTTACTTTACCGATGAAGATAAGCTGGTATTTTTAAAAATTTTTTTGTCGCCAAAAAAAAAGGGGGGTCCCCCAAATATAACCTAAATATTGGGGGGTTTTTTAAAAAACTTAAAGAAATTTAAAATTTAGCTTCAATTAAAAAAAAACATAAGAGGAATACCAAAATATTAAAATTGCTTTAGAAAAGATTTCATACTCAATAAATCAGCGGTCAGTATAATAGGGAAAATTTTTTTCATAAACAGCAGGGGGGGTATTATTAAAACTCCCGTTTTAAAAAAAAAAACATTTGATTAAAAGGTGTGTGATATTCCTTTTCTACCAATTCAAGTTTGGTATAATGTCAGTTTATCAAAGTCATTGTTAAAACTGAACCTTTAAAAAAAAATAATTTTACTATTTCACAAATTGGGAAACAAGCTACCTGATCGGAGGCCGAACTGTTGGTACAATTTATAATCTTTTTTGCAATGAGATTGCAGAAGAATGCTACAACTAACCCTGTTTAAGCAGCGAAGGTGAGAAATCTGCCTTCAACGGTCAGTAGAATGGAAGCTTGAGTGAAACTGCGAATCAAATTATCGCTTCGTGGCAGTATGCTAAAGTTCAAGCTATGCTAAAAGATATATTTACAGAAACTGGAGGTGGCTGCATGAAATATGGAAATCTCTTCAGAAGGCCGAAAAAGTCAAAATATATCTAAAGAGGGATCTGCAAATTTTTTAATATTACACTCAGGGAAAAATGCTGTGAAATTTTAATATTATCACGTTGACTTAAATATTTTTGCCATTGATTTTGCGTTAAATATGGAATTCGTTAATCTGAAGTGCTTACACTTTAAATCGAAATTAAATATGAAAATAGTCAAATTTAATAATTTTCATATTAAATATAAAAAGACCAAATTATTAAATTTAACAAAAAATATTAAATTTTAAATATTTCATAGTTATTATGAAATATATTCATATTAAATTTAAATATATTTTAAATATTACTTTATATTAACGTTTAAATTTTTTAATTCAATATAAACACCATTTCATATTGAAATAAACATTTTTCAACTTTAATTTAAAAGTACCCCCTAAATAAATATAGTTTCAATTATAACTAAAAAAAAAACAACCAATGACACGAATGCCTTAACTGGTTGGGGAGCTCCAAAACCAGCAACGTGTAAAAACCTTTAACCATTCCAAATTTTTAAATTTAACATACAAAACTATATTTTTAAGATGAGAACCTCTTAAAAGCAATATTATATTTAAAAATAATATTTAACAAACTTAAGCAATACATATTTTCGTATATTTGAAATAAATATGATTTTATTTTAAACTGAATACAGCAATATTTGATTTTATGAATTTCGCTTTGATTTTACTATATTCATATTAAATTCAGTGGTTAAGTATGTTTTCAGTTAAATCAAAGCGCTTTCTATTGGACTTTAATACGTTTTTATATTTGAAAACAGCATATTAAAATTAACTATGATTGTATTAATTTTTACGATTTGCTTTTTCTCTGGGTGTAGTAGTCAAAACATTTTTGGTGATTCGTAGAGCAACAGACTATTCAGAGTTGGTTTTGAGAAAAACGCGCTTAAAGTTTTGAGCAACGTAAAATATACTCAATTAAGCAAGAACATTGCTCCACTAAAAAGGCAATACATGCTAAACTATTTTGATCTTTATTGAAGGGGATGAAAGGGGAATGTGCAAGCTACAATAATAATACATTTTTATTAATACAAAAATTCGGAAAAAAAAAGGTTCAAGCGGGTAAAACCCTTTAAAGATCAACACTTCTTAATTTTCATGATTTTTTAATCCAAAATCTTCACCCTCGTCATTCTGGATATTCGACTGACTGTTTGTTGACTATTTGCCAGTTTCCGCAAAATAGTTTCAAAAAATCAAATAAATTCTTGATTAACATAGATATCCAAGTCGATATAGCCATGTCCGTCTGAGCCTATGATCGCACAGATTTCAGAGATGGTAAGGCACCGAATTTGTTATGTAGACTCTAAACTCTAGTATAAATGAAACTATTAGTCAATAAAGCAAGCAAACAAGTTATCACCTATTATTATTTCGATATAAACGGCCACGACATAGCCATTTGATTGAAGTTGTTTAATTTCAACCAGTTTAATAGTTTCAAAAAGTTAAAGTGGCGTCATCTATGGACCGCTGGCTGTAATGTTAAGTGCTGCCATCTACTTAGCAGCAGGTTTTGTGTGTGCTTATACTGGTGCATAGATGGCGCCAGTGTATAGTCAAATGACAAAATAAAATGATATCAAATATATTTATAAATAATTATTACTTTAAAACAACAAAAATTTAATATTATTAACCTAAATTCGTCTTTCTTTGACTTTTTATTCCTAGCAAAATCCAATTTCAATTTAATATTCTACTTTTGTGAACAAACTTCATTCTATTGAGGCCAGCACTTTCATTACTTATGCAAGTTCCAATCAATTTTCAATTTGCTGTCTAAAATAATCAAAGAAAAGCTTAGCTACTTAAGAAATTTTTGTCATACTTTTGCTCTTAGTCTAAACAGAACAAAAAGAAAGAAAACTATAAATTCCAAAAGCGAGAGAGAGAGCGTAGAAAATTTCTGTGGAGCTTTGGCAAAAAACTTTACTAATTAATTGTGCACTTGAGAATTTTTTGAGCAAACTCTAAAAACTTGACAGGATAGGCAGCCACTGTGTGTGTGTGTGTGTGTGAGGTGTTTGGCACTGGCAAAGTTGATGAGTAAATAAACTAACAATTTTTCCTACTTAATTAACAAAATTGTTTTAATGCGCTTTCTACCCCGGTTCGCTTAACAGAAATGCCAACTGAGGCGTTTAGCGACGAGAAATAGCGAAGCGACGTTGTCAACATTGACAGAATGGCTGGATGACTGACTAAATGACTGAGCAAACATTGAAGGGAGCAACTCAATAATTAAACTTGTCAGGGGTAGGAGGTGGGAAAACAGAGAGTAATATATATAAAAAAAGGAAAGGATGTTGAAAGTTTTATTATATTCACCGAACGGAAATGGCTGATAAATTATGATTATGGCAAGCATACGTGCAGGAGTTGAAAACTAAGAAATGAAATGAATACAAAGAGGGTAATAAGTAGCACTAATAAACTAAGAAATGATCAGTTAAACAGTTGAACATTTTATACCCAGTTTTTGTAGAACGGTTGAAACGCTGAAACCACCCCCGGCACCCATTATCCGACCTTGAGGATGGGTATGCGCAAAGCTAAAAACTTTATCCTATTTAATTGGCCCATAGAGCTTTCAAACCAAATTTTACACAATCGGCTAAAAATCCACCCCCGCACCCATATTCCGACCTTTGCAGTGAACTTCCCGAAATTAAAAAACACGTGTTTCCATTTATTCTGAACCTAGAGCTTACAAAACGAATTTTATTCAGATCGGCTCACAAATAGCCATTTTCACTGAACCGAAATACGCCCACCATTATTTTTGCCTGTGCGCGGAAATTCCACCACCGAGAAATCAAATGTCTAATTATTTTCTACAATGTGTTCACAAACCGATTTTGAAGCCAATCGATTTAAAATAGGTTTTACCATATAGAATTTTCCAGGCATTTCCCCACCCTTGGGGAGAATTTTCCAACATCGGAAAATCTCATGTCAACTTATTTTGTATACTATCGCTACAAACCGAGTTTGAAGTCAATCGGATGAAAAATAGTGTTTTTCATATAGAATTTTCCGGCCATTTTCCTTGTGGGTGAATTTTCCACAATCGAAAAATCACATGTCTAATTAATTTACATACTATGCTTGCAAACCGAATTTGAAGTAAATCGGATGAAAAATAGATTTTTCCATATAGAATTTTCCGGGAATTTTCCGACTTTTCGGGCAGATTTTCCATTATTTGAAAATCTCATGTCTAATTATTTTGCATTACTTACAACCGAGTTTGAAGCCAATTGGATGAAAAATAGTTATTTCCATATGGAATTTTCCGGGAGTTTCCCGAATTTTCGGGCGGATTTTTCATTATCGGAAAATCTCAAGTCTAATTATTCTGCTTACCATCCTCACAAACCGTGTTTGAAGTCAATCGGATGAAAAATAGTTTTTTCCATGAAGAATTTTCCGGCCATTTTCCTTGTGGGCGGATTTTCTGAAATCTGAGAAACAGGTGTCCAATTATTTCGCTTACTTTACTTACAAACCAAATTTCAAGTCAATCGGATGAAAACCCAAATTTTCCCCATAGTAGCTTTTCCGGGAGTTTTCCACCCCTTAGGGGTGGAATTTTCCAAATCCCCGCCTTAGTGCCCACTTTCAACTCATAAGGAAACTTCTGTGAAAATTTCAACTTTCTATCTCTTACCGTTCAGGCTCTACGTTGATTGCCAATCAGTCAGTCAGTCAGTCAGTGAGGACAAACTCTTTTATATGTAGAGAGATAACTTAAAAGTGTGGGGTCACACAAACTGTGCAAGTGCTGCCCATCACGATTACGGGCAGTGCTGCCCAGCGTAATTATTTGATTTGCTTATAATTCGAATATCGTTCATCTGATCTGGAAACGGTGTATGGTGGATCGATAAGTAATGACGATTTAAATATATGGCTAAAAGGTTCAAGCAATCTGTCTTTAAAATTGTGGAAGATATTAGATTTTTTTCCAAATTGTGGGGGTGGCAACTCTACCATCGCTCATCTGATCGGAAAACAATGTATGGGGGCTCGATATGTAATGATGAGTAGAATATATGTCTAGAAGGTTCGAACAACCTAACTCCAAAATTGTGGAAGATATGAGGTTTTTTTCGCATTGCGGGGGTGGCAACTCTAGTTGATCTGATCGGAAAACATCGTATAGGGGTTCGATACGTAATGATGGTAGAATATATATCTAGAAGTCGGACAACCTAACTCTAAAATTGTGGAAGAAATGAGGTTTTTTCAATTTGCGGGGAGGCAGGAAAATACAGTGTTTTGCCCATATTCGACGGACCCATGTTTTTTTTTTTTAAAAAATCAAAGAAAAAAATAAAAATTTGGCGGTTGGCAATCTTAATCATTTAATTTGTTCCAAGTAGATTTGTTTACATCAATTTTTGAATATGATATCTCTCAAATGGCCGCCTCTGGCGTTGATGGCGTATTGCGCCCTTTTTGCAGCATTTTCCATCGTTTTCGCCAACATTTCGGCCGGAATAGCGGCTATTTCTTCACGAATGTTGTCCTTGAGCTCTTCTACGGTCCTTGGCTTGTTAACGTAAACCTTTGACTTCAAATATCCCCACAAGAAGAAGTCAGGCGGCGTCAAATCGGGCGAACGCGGTGGCCAGTCCAAATCACCACTTTTCGACATCAAACGGCCCGGAAACAATTTCTTCAGAAAATCGATTGTTATGCGACTTGTGTGCGGTGGAGCGCCGTCTTGTTGAAACCAGAACTGCCTCATACGCTTTCGACGAATAATTGGCATCACAAAATTATCATCATGTCGCGATAACGCTCCTGGTTGATGGTAACAGCATGGCCATTTTCATTTTGGAAGAAAAACGGCCCAATGACCGTTTTCGCACTAACGCCGCACCAAACTGTGACTTTTTCGTCATGAAGAGGCACTTCTTGAATCTCCTGAGGATTTTCAGTGGCGTAAATACGGCAATTTTGCTTATTTACGGTCCCATTCAATGTGAAATGGGCTTCATCGGACATTGAGTTGAGTTTTCACAATTGACTTGTTCTGTTGAATGTAAATTTCAACTATTTCAGAGCGCTCGCGTGGCGTGTATTGTTCCATGGTAAAAATCTGCTTGGACTGACGCTTCAAACGCGGTATGTCATTAAGCGATCTGACATCTCTGTCAAAAGTTATGGCGTTGCCAGATGGGTCCGTCGAATATGGGCAACCCTGTACCTCTTCATCATCACAGATTAATGTCTAAGAGTTCAGATTGTTGCTTTGGCTACTGATACAGGATTAAAATACTACACTATCGATTATGTCGACCAGTTTTTTAATTTGGAAAGATAACCACTTACAAACGAAGAACTTATGGAGATGAGCGAAGAAAAAGACACGAATATGGATTAGGAGTGAAATTTTGAAAAACAACGAGGCGATTAAAAATCAATTGAAAGGTTGATAAATGGATTAATGAAATGCCAAATAATGATTATTTTCAAAGCCGCAGCACACAAATTGCTGACGACAATAATGCAGACAATTTTAACAAAATTTGAATATTTATTTTGTTTGACTATCCGCGGTTTAAAGTTCTACACATCGAGAATATAATCATATTTTTTTAAGTCCCCACTACTAACAGCTCGCGAGATAATCGACAAGGAACATAAAACTCAAATAAATTATACCATCGTGACGGGGCATCCGATTTAAGCGACCCAAATTGTGATTCTTCCATATTAATGTCTTCTATAAAATAAATGGTTCAAATAAGTCTGTTCTTTAGTATTATTTTAGCAAAATCGAATTTAAGATATTTTTGTCTTTTTTTTTCCAAAAAGGGCCAGCCGATATTTTCACGAAATTTTTTTTTTCTGATTAGGAATATCCGTATATATATTCTTAAATAAAAACTCACAATGGGACAATCAGTGAATGTACGAGGAAAAATATGAAATACTAATTAAGAGTAAATAGTTCGAGAGTTATTTAATATTGTTTATATAGTCCATTGATCTAGCAGTGGGAATCGTCTGGTTCCGACAAATGTGCAGCCTATATATAGGAAGGAAGCACATGAGCCAAGATTATTAATATATATACTTTCTGGGTTCAAAGACGAACCCATCAATGTGTTACAAACATGTGGACCTTGGAGAATTTGCTAAGAACAAAATTATTCGTTTAGCATTTTGGTTCAAAAATTAATATTAATTCAATGATGGTTTTGTCCTGTACAGCAGAAGAAGATTACGTATACTTTTTACTTTATTTTCGTATATAGAACATACTAAATATCATTTATTTAATTTAAAATTGATTTACCAAATTAATATTTTCTTAGTTGCAGTCCTTCTTTATGTCTCAATTAGCCCTCAAAAAAGGCCTCTCTTCCTCACTCTCCATTGTCAATCTAAATCCACTTGAATTTACGACCTAACAACCTTTCCACCAGTCTATCAGCTGCTGATTTATACAAGTTAATTAACACTTTCATTTGACCTTTCCTTTGGCCCTTCGGCAAACCAAAAAAAAAAAACAACAACAACAAAAACTCACCATTCATTCATACATGTGTGGGAGGGCAAGTCCCCTCTCGTTCCTTCTTTATATTTCTAGCTAAATCAACAAAGGGCAAACAAAAAGCACAATTAAACCCTTTGAAAAGGAGGCGAATATACAAACAAACAAAGCCAAAATTTTTGAAGGGTTGCCCGGCAAGACAAAAAGCAAAGGGAAACCAAACGATTTATTGGATATTGTCGCATAAAGTCACATGGATTTTCACAACATTTTATCGCTGCGCCCAGACACCGTTCGCTCCCAGAGATAAATGCAATAAACCAAGGCCTGGGGAGCCGGAGGAAAACATATTTAGAGTTTTCTTAAGTAAATTATTGCAAAAATCGAAAGAGAGAGAACGAGAGCAGACAACGACGTCGGAACGGAAGCTCAAATGGGCGCAAAAATGTCATTAAAAGGCAGTCCAGGACAACGTTTGGAATCCTGCCGGGTGCGGGTGGCAAAGTTGTTGTTTCCGTTTCCGTCAGAGTTGAGGTTCGTCTTTGTGAAATTGCTGACGACAAGGACTCATCTTGCTGGCTCTTCAAGCTCATTTGTGAAAGGTTTGCCGATGCAAATATTTGTTTAGCCCTTTTGCATCCAAAACGATTACCAAAGTGAGCCAAAAGGGGAGCTCGTCTTACAGCCATTTGTTTATTTTCATTAGAACAAAGACATTTTTGGGTTGACATGGGGAAAGGGAAGGTGATGATGGTGGTGAAATGCCAGCAGCTGAGCAAGGGCAGCCTCATTAATTGCCTATAAAAAGAAAACTAAACTAAAACAGCACACAAAATTTGTATGTAGAATTATTGGGGGCGTTCAGCAGAGACAGTTGATCACTGATCAGCTTATTAAAAATAATCTTATTGTATAGCATACTTTTAGGAGGCGTTGTTAAATTGACATTTGGATAATGTCCACGTAAATATCATTTTAAACACAAGAGGAAAAGTAGGCTACATAAATTACCAAGAAATATATAATTGATCAGGGAGCAAGTTTTTCTGCTGAACGCAGCCATTGTTAACGACAACTTTGTCTTCATTTCAATCAATCTATATCCCAAATCAATTTCCAAATAAATGACCCTTGTGTAATCGCTGACTTTTCCCCATTTCTTACACAATTTCCATAAAGCATTTCGCATGGCCAATAAATCCCGCGTGCAGCTGTAAATCGCCATAATGCAACTCATAGCCATTAAAAGTCAATGGGGAAAACTGAGCGGAAAAAGAGCTTGTCAAGCAATCCGCATAATTCTCCAGGAGACATCCGGCACCGTATACCACCCACCCACTGTTTCAGCTGGGCTATCATAATTCTCGCGGTTCCAGGACTTCACTTTGAATTTTTTGATGATAAATGCATTTTGCGTTGGCAAACGATTTATACGACGACTTTGTAATGCCAATAAGCTGCATTGGTCCAGCGCTCCAGAGCTGCAATTTATGGCAATGCAGAGTTGTCAATGCAAGCAAGAGAATAAATGAGGCAAGGAAAACTGCTTTGTATGTTAATCCAAACTCATTTGCAATGAAATAAAATTGTTGAGAATGTGGTAAGAGGAATACAAAATTGTATAGAAAATTGAACAATAAATTTGCTAAGAGTGACATTCAATTTTGTATGAAAGGGAGAGAGAGATATATATTTATTGGAAAATATATAAACTTTATTTTTAAAAACAAACTGCAAATTGATTTGCATAAATAACATTTAAAATCTAGGTGGATATTAAGGAAAAGTATGTAGCCTACTTTTAGGTCGTTGTAGGCACAAGCATAGATATTTTTGAAGCGGCCAAAAAGTAGACAACATGATTTTTCTTAATATCAAAGACTTAAAAAACATGAAGATAAGAAAACGTTATTTAGTCCGTTATTTAATTGTTTGTGGTTTATTTTTATACTCTGTACCGAAGGTACAAAGAGTATATTGGGTGTGTGCAAATGTATATAACAGCCAGAAGGAAGCATCTCCGACCCTATAAAGTATATATATATTCTTGATCAGGATAAACAGCCGAGTCGATATAGACATGTCCGTCTGTCCGTATGAATACTGAGATCTCAGATATGGTAAGAGATAGAGGTTTGAGGTGTATAAAACATATATTTCTTATACTTGCAGGCAGATCGTTTAATTTTTGTTTTGCCAATCTCACATTTAAGAGTTGAGGTGTTCGAACCTCCACCCATCTGTTTTCCGATCAGATGAACGACCGAAATTTAAAAAAAAACATTTTGAGTAGGTTGTCGAACTTCTAGACATAATCTACATACATTCGAGCATCCGATAGAGGCGTGGCACCCCACAATTTGGAAAAAAATCTAATATCTTTCACAATTTTAATAAAGATTGTTTGAACCTTTTAGGCATACGTCATTACAAACGATCCATACACGTTTCGATCGATGATATGCCGTGTGTATGGTTTGTGACCCCACATTTTAAGTTATTAGTATATAAAAAGTGTGGGTCATGAGGACCAGGCAACGCCATAACTTTGAAGAATGAGATCGCTTAATGATACCGCGTTTGAAGCGTCAGCCAAGCAATTTTACCATGGAAAACACGCCACGGAGCAAAAAAAGGAAAGGGTCTGACATGAGGGTCCAAGAAACAAACGTTCTCAGCAGTTGGGCATGGCTCGGTCCACTTTAAACGGATTATTCGCGTTGATTTGCATTTGTTCCCGTACAAAATTTAATTGACGCAAAGATTGTTGCCTCGGACAAGCCTCGTCGATTGGAAGGGCCCAAAGAGTCACGAAATGGCCGAAGATGACGAGCAATTTGAACAAAATTATCATGTCCGATGAAGCCCATTTCAATGCGTAAAGAAAAATTGCCGTATTTACGCCACTGAAAATCCTCAGGAGATTCAAGAAGTGCCTCTTCATGACGAAAAAGTCACAGTTTGGTGCGGCGTTAGTGCGAAAACGGTCATTGGGCCGTTTTTCTTCCAAAAATGAAATGGCCATGCTGTTACCATCAACCAGGAGCGTTATCGCGACATGATGACCAATTTTGTGATGCCAATTATTCGTCGAAAGCGTATGAGGCAGTTCTGGTTTCAACAAGACGGCGCTCCACCGCACACAAGTCGCATAACAATCGATTTTCTGAAGAAATTGTTTCCGGGCCGTTTGATGTCGAAAAAGTGGTGATTTGGACTGGCCACCGCGTTCGCCCGATTTGACGCCGCCTGACTTCTTCTTGTGGGGATATTTGAAGTCAAAGGTTTACGTTAACAAGCCAAGGACCGTAGAAGAGCTCAAGGACAACATTCGTGAAGAAATAGCCTATTCCGGCCGAAATGTTGGCGAAAACGATGGAAAATGCTGCAAAAAGGGCACAATACGCCATCAACGCCAGAGGCGGCCATTTGAGAGATATCATATTCAAAAATTGATGTAAACAAATCTACTTGGAACAAATTAAATGATTAAGATTGCCAACCGCCAAATTTTTATTTTTTTCTTTGATTTTTTAAAAAAAAAACATGGGCCCGTCGAATATGGGCAACCCTGTACAATTGCTACTGTTCTGTTGCAGCCATTAAACCTTAGAAATGTTTTGAAAAAAACCTCAAAAAATTCGACAAAAGTTTTTAATTCAAATTTAAAAAATTAAATTCAAAATTTTTTCTTTTCAATTTTATTGCTTTCCCTTTTTTCCATTTTTATCTCCCAGACTGTCAAACAATCAAAACCACAAACAGCTTCCCCAACTTAGGCCCATAAAAAAATGTTATGTCGACAATATGAAACATGAGAGCCAGATATCAATATCGTAGGTCACTTTTTTGTAGAAAATTTATGACACTTATCGAAGTCACAAATTGGCAAAAATGCCAACGAAAGAAATGGAGAAAGGATGCGAAAGTAAGCCCTTTGCCATAACAAAGCAAAAACAAACCAGTGGAAAGTAAGTCTATTTTTATGAAATTTCCAAACAATTGTTAAAGAAGACTTAAAGAAACATGCTAGAACAGTTTTAAGCCCTTTCATTTCCTTTCGAAAAGTTGCAATTAGAATTAAAAGCCAACTAACACCTGTGTCAACATATGAAAGCTTCATTTATTCATGTCGCAGTTCCTCCTGGGATTGGCGTGCACAGCATAACGGACGGGACAATCAATCAAGTTAGTTGATTCTAATCTAAATGCATGACGAACCTTTTGATAAATTTCAGCTGGTTGCAGAATTTAATTAAGAATAATGAAAATTAATGAAACAAAAGTCAGCATCAGCATAGGGAAACATGCAAATAATTTAATGCTTTTAATTGAAAAGAGGGTGAGAAACTTCATAAAAGAAAAGTTGGTTGGCATACATGTTAAGGCAAAACAAATTGAGTGCTAATTAAATTAAAAAAGCCAAGTGAAATAGTTTTGCAAAAGTCAGCCCAGGCACCAACAAAGCCAACAGCAACAGCATCTCAAGAAAATGCTCCTTTTGCCTTTTTCATTTTCTTTTCCTTTTCTTCGTGCAAATGAGCTCAAATTTGTTGTACAAATAACTGCGTGTATTAAGAAAAAAAAAGCTGCGAAAATGAGAAGAAACTTGAGCTGTGGGTTGAAAGACACTGACAAAAATAACTATGGCGCAACAAAGTTTATATACTCTTTCAGTGAGTTGATTTTTAAAGGGAAGAAAGCGCTTTCAATATAAAGCCGAGGCTTAAAAATTACAGGTCCTTGATTCCTCGATGACCCCCATATCCTTTGATGACAAACGATTAGAGTCAACGCCAGGATTCGGGCAAACCAAGTCCCGATACGCCTGCTAGGAGAAATTTAAGATTTCACCAGTGCTTGTCAAACTACAACGTTCAGTCGTTACAGTTTTAGAAGCATTGGCAATTTTAAACTCAAATGCGAATGGTGCTAGTCAAAAAAGCCGAGTTGTGAGTCGAAAGAGAAAGACGCACATCCAAGTAGCTGCTTATATTTTATTTAAAGAAACACACAAAACCAAACATTTACAATCAAATACAATTTAACATCACTCGAGTTACTTGCCAGCTGCCTTGATAATAGCAACTTTTCTCTAACACCAAAATAGGCCAAATTTTCCCATATCCTGGCCAGGCTCAGGACCAAACTGGTGTGAAAATAATTCTACTCCAGTGTAGGGCAAACAATACAATCACATTTACAGTGTCGGTGTGTGACGTCGCTGCTACAGCGATCTTTGCCTATGCACACGCTATACTGACGCGCCCTACACTGTTCTACTACCAAGAACTATCATCTGGCCAAAGGAAAAAATAAATTTTTTTTTACTTAAAATTTTAGCAAGGGGAGTTAATCATTTAAAGGATGTGCATTTAATGAAGAAATCCTGGATTATCCATCAAACAGCCGAGTTATAAGGACTTTTCTCTAAATAGAAAATAGGTCATATCTCCAGTATCTTGGCTAGGACCAAGACCAAATTGGTGTCAAAATGATTACATTTTGAAGGACAATCAAGTGGTCAAATCGTCCTTCGGATAGATAAGATACTAGGTATAATTCTGCCACGTCATATTAATTGCTTTTTTGCTGCTCCATTTCTATTTTTCATGTTTTTCCTAAAAGAAAGCTTTGGCGTAAATATAATATAATATAATAACTATATTCGGAAGTAATGTTAAAAGTCCATTTCTTCTTACTGGACAGTGGCCCACCTTTTCTAAATGTCATTATCATGGATTTGTCCTAGACAGTGTTAGGGAGTACCTAGGTATTTGTACCTAGGTACATACCTAGATCCAAATTTGGTGTACCTTTTACCTTACCTAGGTATTTTAAAAATTCGATTACCTTTTACCTTACCTAGGTCCAAATTTTCATTTACCTTCTCAAGCTAAGGGACTAGGTACTTTAATTTCAAAAAGAATTATGGTCCCAGTAAGACCAACAAAAAGCTTTTGGATCCAATTTGTACATTTTGAACAGAATAGCAAATTCTACGGGTCTTTAGAGGAGCGGAATCAATCAGTAGATATTTTCTCTGTTCGTTAAAAATAAAGGTCTGGAACTGTTTCTGAACTAAATCAATCTGATCCTGCTAATATCTGATAGTGCGAAGACCAGAGGCAGGAATAATCTGGTCTGTTCCCGTTTCCGAATTCGATCAATCGTAATTGGTAAAGGGTCTTATTTTCAAGAAATGATTAGACGATTTGGTCGAACCAGCGAAAGTTCATAATTTTACAGATATTTCTATTATTTAAGTCCATGTGACCAATTGCTAAGAGATCTTAGATCAATAGAAGCCGAGAAACTGGATCGTCAAAAGAGGCACAGAGATAGCTTAAAGACATAAAAGTTGAAAAGCACTTGAGAAAAATCATTAATGAAAAGAAGGAATAATAACGGACCGATACGACTCCCTGCGGATCCCCAAAAGAAACAAAAACGAATTCTGACACGGCTGACTTAAATCGCACTTGGTGGGATCGATGAATGAACAAAATGTTACAATTTTCCACTTTCTTGTTGGATTCAGCATAAAGCTTTCGAGCTCCTTGTATGCGTCTAAGAATTTCCAATTTGATTACTTATTACAAAAGTACCTTTTTAGTACCTTTACCTTTACCTAGGTACTACAAAATTCAGATACCTTTTACCTTACCTAGGTATTCTTTTTGGCATTTACCTTGTACCTTACCTAGGTAAAAATAATGAGTACCTTTCCAATCACTGGTCCTAGATGACTTCCATATTCCATAACTTGCAATATTATTCCAGTCTATTTTTATTCTTTTTCCCATGACGTCCATCCCTTCTTTCAAATAATCCTGCAGATCATTAAGATACAAGGCAAAAAGCAGCGTTGACAATAGAAAACCTTAAACCTTAGGGTTAGGAATTTTTTTGTCATGTTATATCGTCAAAGAACTTTCTCTTAATCCTCTATAAATGGCCATTCTTGTACGTAGTCTTATAATAGAGGTCGTAATCTATCCAAAACTACAAAGAACAAAAGCATAGCTCTATTTATGGCCGCTATACGACAACATTAAAACGAGTACTTTTTTTTTTTTAATTTTTTCACGCGCCTTAAAAAATTCTTAAAAATTATTTGTGGATTTATAGAAATATTTCTTTGAACTTAGACTTAAAGTAAATGTTCCATTCTATCTAAAAAGTAAATGCTCATTTTTGTAGCACTATTTTTGGCTGTTTTACAGCATTTTTAAGGTTAGGAATTTTTTTGACACCCATTTTTGTGTCAAAGAATCTTGACAGTTCGTTTCCTGTCCATACTGCCGCCCTTGTTGTCCTGAATAGGTTTTCAATAATATCACTAGTTTACAGCGAAAATGACCCATTGAAGCCATTATTTTTTAATGATGTATTTTGGAATGCTGAACTCAAAAATGAATTTCAAAAAATTTTCTATGGATACGTTTTTGAGTTAGAATTTTTTTTTAGTTTTTCGGTAGGTATCCATCCCTTTTTAAGCCATATCTCGAGTTACAATCTTTAGATGAAGTCAAGCAAGGGATTAATCAAAAGGTTATGCAATTCCCAATAATCTAGTCAAAGAACATTTTCCAATCGGTTTAGTAGTTTAAAACTAAGAAGCAAAAATATTTCGAAAAAATAATTATTTTCTCAAAAACGTGAAAAATTTGATTTTCTAAAATCTGTAAATGGTTGAAAATAAAAATCAAAAAATTGTTTTTTCTTTTATTCTTACAAATTGCCCTATTACGAAGAAAATAAGGCGTTGATGACGAAAATCTGTGGATAAATAGCGTTGTAAGCAATTGTGTGAAAAAACTAGGGTCAAAATTTGATATTTTACGTGTTCATTAAAAATTTTTTTTTTACTTTGCTTTTGCTCAATGTAAGAGTTCCAAAAAAAAGCCAAATTACAGAAAAAAAATTAAGAGCAAGGCCAAAAACAAAGAAAAAATAAAAATATTTTTTAATAAATACATAAAACAATGAAATTTGACTGTTAGTACTTGTACTCAATTGCTCAAAGCTCCTTTATTTATCCATAGATATTCTTTACCAATACCTTATTTTCTTCGTAAACTTGCTATTCGTAAGAACAAAAGAAAAAAACAATTTATTTTTATCAGTTTCAACCTTTTACAGATTTTTGGAAAACAAAATTTGCACGTTTTTGAGAAAAAAATCGATTTTTTCGAAATATTTTTGCTTGTAGCATTTTAACTACTAAACCGATTGGAAAGAGATCTTGGATTATTGAAAATTGCATACCCTTTAGATTAATACTTTGCTTGACGACATCTAAAGTTTCTATCTCGAGATATGTCATAAAATGTTAGGGTACCTACCGAAAAAACTGAAAACGAGAAGGCAAAGCTAACTTCGACTGTGCCGAAGTTTTTCTTAAGCTCACTAAAATATATATAGGATATAGATATTAGATATTTAAAATTTTTTAATCATTGATATTAAAAATTTGATACCACAAAAAAAACTTTTCTTAGTAAAACACATTTTCCGACCGATCGGTCCTATTCAGCTATATGCTATAGTCATCCGATTTTGATAAAATCTTCCAGAATTGTGTTAACGCATATAAAACTAATATATACCAAGATTGGTGGCGCTACGCTTTTCTCACTAAGACTTATTTTCCGACCGATCGTTCCAGACAGACGGACGGACAAAAACCCAAAAAAAAATATATAAAATAAACAAAAAAAATTTAAAAAAAATTTTACCAAAGTTTTTTTGAAAACTAAAAAAAAAAAAGAAAAAAATTTCAAAGTTAGATGGGATATAGCCAATTCCTCCAGGGATTATATTTTCCATATGGGATTCGATTTTCCCCAAGTGTACAGTTCTAGTTTGCTTTGATCGCGTGAGTCTCTGGAATAATCAGTAATCTCAAAACTCAATTACTTTCACTTTATTTCTCAGTGTATTTCTTAAGCATGCAAATCCTGTTGCCTCTGAAAAACAATTGCAAAATTAGATATGCGCATATGTTTGGGCAAATAACAAACAAAACATACAGCAACAGCAACAAAGCAACAGAAAAGTAAACAGAACAAGGCAACATCCACTAGAGCCACCACAAGGACGACCTCAGAGCTGGAGTGATTGCATAACGGGGACGAAAATGCAACGACTGAAGCTAAAACCAACAAACTGAAACGAAGTCCTAGGCGGAAACGGAAGTGCAAGAAGCTGCACAAGACACTAGGCAAGCCTTCCAGTCAAGGAGCAAGAAGGCAGGAGGCAGCTTCAGCTAATGCTGCCTGTTGGTGCAAGCAACGAAAGCCTCAAGCATGCTTGAGATGCAAAGTAAATGCAAAACCACAGCAAATTATGTTGAGCGGGGCTAGAGCGGGCGGACGGGCGGGCAGGCACACGATAAGGCTAAGAGACTTGGAGACCAGAGACCTCAGCAGCTCAAGTGATTTTCCTTGAGTGGAACGGAGCCTTGAGCAGGTGTCTGTTTAACCATTATGTTTAGTTGCAGGCAATTTGTTCTTTGCCATGTAACTGCTCAAGGCAAAAACTATTATTATTTTTCCTCTTTTTTTTTTGTTTAAAAGAAGCGCTTAAAAAATTGCTGTCAGACACTAAACAACAGAATTGATTTTGGTTGGAAATTATGTTGTGAAATGTTTAAAGGAAAACATTTTGAATTAAAGGGCCGATCACATCAAAAATTAATGAGTATGTGGATATGAAAGAGGACTAAGTTATAAACCAGGAAAAGGATTTTAAGTATTTATCTCTCTATATATAAAAGAGTTTGTCCTGACTGACTGACTGACTGATTCACTGATTCACTGATTGGCAATCAACGTAGAGCCTGAACGGTAAGACATAGAAATCTGGAATTTTCACAGAAGCTTCCTTATGAGTTGAAAGTGAGCACTAAGGCGGGGTTTTGGGAAAAATTCCACCCCTAAGGGGTGGAAAACTCCCGGAAAAGCTACTATGGGGAAAATTTTGTTTTTCATCCGATTGACTTGAAAATTTGGTTTGTAAGTAAAGTAAGCGAAATAATTGGACACCTGTTTCCCAGATTTCGGAAAATCCGCCCACAAGGAAAATGGCCGGAAAATTCTTCATGGAAAAAACTATTTTTCATCCGATTGACTTCAAACTCGGTTTGTGAGGATGGTAAGCAGAATAATTAGACTTGAGATTTTCCGATGATGGAAAATCCGCCCGAAAAGTCGGGAAATTCCCGGAAAATTCCAAATGGAAAAAACTATTTTTCATCCGTTTGGCTTCAAACTCGGTTTGTAAGGGTACTATGCTAAGTAATTGGACATGAGATTTTCAAATGTTGGAAAATCCGCCCACAAAGAAAATACCCGGAAAATTCTATATGAAAAACTATTTTTGATCCGATTGACTTCAAACTCGGTTTGTAAGGATGGTATGCAAAATAATTAGACATAAGATTTTCCGATGTTGGAAAATGCGCCCGAAAAGTCGGGAAATTCCCGGAAAATTCCATATGGAAAAAACTATTTTTCATCCGATTGGCTTCAAACTCGGTTTGTAAGGATAGTATGCTCAATAATTAGACATGTGATTTTTCGATTGTGGAAAATCCACCCACAAGGAAAATAGCCGGAAAATTCTTCATGGAAAAAACTATTTTTCATCCGATTGACTTCAAACTCGGTTTGTGGGGATGGTAAGCAAAATAATTAGACATAAGATTTTCCGATGATGGAAAATCTGCCCGAAAAGTCGGGAAATTCCCGGAAAATTCCATATGGAAAAAACTATTTTTCATCCGTTTGGCTTCAAACTCGGTTTGTAAGGGTAGTTTGCTAAATAATTAGGCATGTGATTTTTTGTTGGTGGAAAATCCACCCACAAGGAAAATGGCCGGAAAATTCTATATGGAAAACACTATTTTTCATCCGATTGACTTCAAACTCGGTTTGTAAGGATAGTATGCAAAATAATTAGACTTGAGATTTTCCAATGTTGGAAAATCCGCACGAAAAGTCGGAAAATTCTATATGGTAAAACCTATTTTTAATCCGATTGGCTTCAAAATCGGTTTGTGAACACATTATAGAAAATAATTATACATTTGATTTCTCGGTGGTGGAATTTCCGCCCACAGGCAAGAATAATGGTGGGCGTATTTCGGTTCAGTGACAATGGCTATTTGTGAGCCGATCTGAATAAAATTCGTTTTGTAGGATCTAGGGTCAGAATAAATGGAAACACGTGTTTTTTTATTTCGGGAAGTTCACTGCAAAGGTCAGAATATGTATTAAATTTGGTGTAAAAGCTCTATGGGCCAGTTAAATAGGATAAAGTTCTTGGCTTTGCGCACACTCACCCTCAGGGTCGGATAATGGGCTGCGGGAGTGGTTGAAGGGTTTGTACGCTCAATGGACCAAATTGGTGGAAAATAATTTTCTCAGTTCAGAAGTTCGGAAAATGGGGGCGGGGGTGGTATCATTGCCAACGTTTTTTTCATTATTTTGGCGGCTTTACTGATGGTGGCGAAGCGAAGCGCGCCGGGTACTATGCTAGTTATACAATAAAGCAACAAACAATTTTTTTTCAGTACGTACTCTATGTAGT
Source organism: Lordiphosa mommai (assembly GCA_018904225.1). Classification (NCBI taxonomy): domain Eukaryota; kingdom Metazoa; phylum Arthropoda; class Insecta; order Diptera; family Drosophilidae; genus Lordiphosa; species Lordiphosa mommai. Next base: position 13,752 of record JAEIFT010000641.1, on the reverse strand, counting down.
CTCAAAATTCAGCACTTTATTTGAACAGCACAAAACAGAGTAAATACAGAGATCCTATAGCTCATCATGAAGCAGGCTGTAGCGGTGCTTGGATGGACCCAGATTTTTAAAGGTAGATAAAAGTGGGACCATTGGTTTTGCTGTAGTTTTATCCTCATCAACGCTGATAGTTTTAGCGGTAGATTCTTCTCTTATCTTTAATTTCTGTTGCAAATGTTTGATGCTAAATTCTTGCATAAATTGTTTCAACTTTCCCGGTATATATAAATCCTTAAATTGTGGAAAGGGATGCATAAATTTCAATGAATCAATGGCTATGATGGGTAAATCTTTAATAGATTTACCCAAATGATGAACAGAGTGTTCAAATTTGATGCCATCAACAGTGACAAAATTAAATTGGCCCCTTAAGTCAGTTAATTGCATTTCCACGATGGCCTTAAAATCCTTCATGGATACCAAATCGGTGGGCAAATGAAAAAGTAGCAGCAAAGGTAGTCGCTCTTCAATTAATTCCTCCACATTGTTAAAGTCCACTTCACGCACCAGTGGCACACATTTCTCATAGATCCATGGTTGCACTTGTTGGGGATCTGAGACACTTGCATCGTACATCTCATCCTGACCATGGGTGCGAGCCACATCGGGACGAAACACCAATGCAGGCAATATACGCGGATATAAGGAATTTTCCAAATTACCACCAATTCTAAGATAGAAATCACAATCATTCTTATGCCGCTCCGCCAGCTGTTCGAAAAGTGCATAGCCCGGTTGCGAGGTATTCTCAAAATAAGCTATCACTGCTCTTCTTTTGGGATCTAATATACCCAAATCTTCAATATCGTTAAATTTGTTAATGGCGGAACGTAATTGTGATTTCACATAGCGCATAAAAGCTTCGCTGGATCTTTGACCACGATACTCCTGACGCAATGGCTGACCACGATAGAATAGACGCAATGTGGGAAATTTCCGTATCTCATAGAGATCGGCCAGTCCAGTTTCCTTAACACAATCCACACGACCAAATAGAATTTTACCGGGTTCGGTTAATTCCAGGGCCAATTGTCCGGCAGCATGTTCGAAAATGGGAGCCAAGCGAACACTAAAGTGACACCAGTTCGCATAGAAATTAATGAAGACCACTTCATAGGCATAGAGGGTGGTATTAATGTTTCCCGAGGTGATATCGCTTACATTGGCTGTCGTTGCAGGTGCCGCTGACTGAGTCTTCACGTCCACTTGAAGTGTTGTTTGCAGCAGCAGACAAGTCCAAATTGGAAACCACATAGTTTTGCTAGCTTTTATTTGTTGACATTAAATTTTATGACAGTGTTTGCCAGTCGTTTTCAAAACTTGATTAATGTGGAAATATTTATAAATTGTTATTTCATCTTTTCTGTGAAAAAGTGCGGCTGTAGATTAACCCGACTACAAATACCCTGTACGAGAACAACGCACGAGTATACATGAAGTACCCTTTGATTCCTTTCTAATTTCAAATGTGAAACAAATATGATTATCATGGGAAAAATCAATCCTGAATAATTTAATGAGAGTCCAAAGAAAAGCGGAAATATGTCTGAGTGGCACGATATCTTCGAAAGCGCCTAACACCATATCCATCTACTACCAGTCGACCTCCTTACAAAGCACCTACTTAGCCTTCTATATCTTTATACACTTGAAAAGTGTATATTAATTTTGCCCAGAAGTTTGTAACGCATAGAAATATTCATTTCCGACCCCATAAACTATATATATTCTTGATCAGGACGACGAGCTGAGTTCATTTCCGCTTGTCCGTCCGTCCGTCTGTCCGTCTGTCTGTCCGTCTGTCTGTCTGTTTCTACGCGAACTAGTCTCTCAGTTTTAAAGCTATCGAGCTGAAATTTTGCACAGAGTCTTCTTTTTACTGCACGCAACTAATATGTCGGAACCGGCCGGATCGGATGACTATATCATATAGCTGCCATAGGAACGATCGGTCTAAGAACAAGTTCTAGTTAGAAAAACTTTTTTGTTTTCCATCGTAGCGTCACTAATCTTGGTATATGTTAGTTTTATATGCTTTCACATAATTCTGGAAAAATGTATCAAAATCGGATCACTATAGCATATAGCTGCCATAGGAACGATCGGTCGAAAAATAAGTCTTTGTGAGAAAAACTTTTTTGATTTCCATCGTAGCGTCTCCAATCGTAGTATATATTTGTTTTATATGTTTCCACATAATTCTGAAAAAATTTATCAAAATCGGATGACTATAGCATATAGCTGCCATATAAACGGTCGGTCAAAAACTACTTTTAGTGAGAAAAACTTTTTTGTTTTTTATCGTAGCGTCCCCAATCTTGGTATATATTAGTTTTATATGCTTTTACATAATTTTGAAAAAAATTATCAAAATCGGATGACTATAGCATATAGCTGCCATAGGACCGATCGGTCGGAAAATGTGTTTTACTAAGAAAAGTTTTTTTTTATGGTATCAAATTTTTATTATCAATGATTTCATAATTTTAAATATCTGATATCTATATCCTATATATATTTTTCCAGTTAAATCAGTTGGAGTAAAGTTTTTCAAGTGTATTAAAACTTCGGCACAGTCAAAGTTAGCTTTGCCTTCTCGTTTAAATTTGAATTATGAACTTTTTCTGAAACTTAATTTTTTTGTCGAATTTTTTGAGGTTTTTTTTCAGAACATAAAATGCAATCTTGAACCCGAACCGGAACCCCGATATTCAATTTGAAAGAACCGTTTGTGAAAGCGAACCCCTGTCAATTTTGGAGTCGCCCCCATAAAAAGCTTTTAAGCTCATTTCCTTAAATTTTGGCAGCCTTGTAAGATGGAACCTAATCTAATATTAAAATTACCTAACATTATGCAATTTGCCATTAAGCCCGCTCCCATAACAATTAAAATTAAATGAATCCAGAACTTAATAAAGATTGTCAAGAGAGTTTGCTTAAGCACAAGGTACAAACATCGTTTTCTTACCGCAGAAAAGAAAAACTGGCTGCTGCTGAAAGTTAACATCACAAGTTTTCAACGCTTCTGCTTCAGCTTTTAGGCTGTGTGGTACATAGTTAGATCCTTAAACAGGAACTCGTGTTTGTTGTCAGCAACAAAACTGTCGCCGCCGACGACATCTACGACTTTTTAAGTTTCCGCAGCTGGCCCAAAAAAAAAAAAAAAGAAAATAAAGGAGTTTGCTCTTGCCGTGTACATAGTTTTTAGCACATTTTTAGCCTCGCATACTTTACGACTTCTTAACTCGATTTGCCGCAGGACAAAGTTTTTTTTTTTTTTTTTATTATATATTTTCAGCACGGAACTTGTTAATTTTCCGCTGGAAAATCTGTCAACTTTTTTGCAAGCCGAAAAATAAAAATAAAAAATTCAATAACAAGTGGCAAAGTTTGTTTGCAGTAAAACTTTTTGCATATGGCACCACTTGGCAGTAGGCTCCAACCTCTACTTCACTCTAATTAAAAGTCTAGACTTTTTTTTTCGTCCATTCTTCTTCTTCTGATGATGATGATTGTGATTGTGATCTGACCGGCCATTAACCGCAATTTCCAATTAATCAACTTGACTTGCATTGGCCAGCAGCAACAACAGCTGGGACACTGCACATGAGCCATGCAAATGTTATAAAGTTAATTGCCATTCCCAGGCCATTTTACTGTCAATGCCAGACTAACAGTGGCAAACGGGAAGCTTAGGGGTGCGGGGAGGTAGGTAGGTGTATTGTTGTTGCATGTTACAGGCCAAAAAGGGGTCAACATCTCTCATCCGAACAATGTGTGAGCTTTGTTGTTTGAAAATGAATGTGTTTTAGTTAGGGTGGAAGGGAAATGGAGGCTGGGATGTAAAGTTTAAGAATACTTTTTTTGCGACACATAAAAGAGTGCGAGTACGTCAAGGTACTAATTAAGATTGACGAGTGATTTCTTATTTATTATATTTACATTTTTACCCCCTATTTCAGGGGGACTTCAAAACATATAAAGAATCTCTATTTTATACACTTGCAAAGTGTATATTAATTTTGACCAGAAGTTTGCAACGCATACAAATATTCATTTCTGATCCCATAAAATATATACAGGGTTGCCCATATTCGACGGACCCATCTGGCAACGCCATAACTTTTGACAGAGATGTCAGATCGCTTAATGACATACCGCGTTTGAAGCGTCAGTCCAAGCAGATTTTTACCATGGAACAATACACGCCACGCGAGCGCTCTGAAATAGTTGAAATTTACATTCAACAGAACAAGTCAATTGTGAAAACAAAATTATCATGTCCGATGAAGCCCATTTCACATTGAATGGGACCGTAAATAAGCAAAATTGCCGTATTTACGCCACTGAAAATCCTCAGGAGATTCAAGAAGTGCCTCTTCATGACGAAAAAGTCACAGTTTGGTGCGGCGTTAGTGCGAAAACGGTCATTGGGCCGTTTTTCTTCCAAAATGAAAATGGCCATGCTGTTACCATCAACCAGGAGCGTTATCGCGACATGATGACCAATTTTGTGATGCCAATTATTCGTCGAAAGCGTATGAGGCAGTTCTGGTTTCAACAAGACGGCGCTCCACCGCACACAAGTCGCATAACAATCGATTTTCTGAAGAAATTGTTTCCGGGCCGTCGAAAAGTGGTGATTTGGACTGGCCACCGCGTTCGCCCGATTTGACGCCGCCTGACTTCTTCTTGTGGGGATATTTGAAGTCAAAGGTTTACGTTAACAAGCCAAGGACCGTAGAAGAGCTCAAGGACAACATTCGTGAAGAAATAGCCGCTATTCCGGCCGAAATGTTGGCGAAAACGATGGAAAATGCTGCAAAAAAGGGCACAATACGCCATCAACGCCAGAGGCGGCCATTTGAGAGATATCATATTCAAAAATTGATGTAAACAAATCTACTTGGAACAAATTAAATGATTAAGATTGCCAACCGCCAAATTTTTATTTTTTTTCTTTGATTTTTAAAAAAAACATGGGTCCGTCGAATATGGGCAACCCTGTATTCTGTAAAAAATCAAACGCGCAATTTTCGATCATGCGAAAGGGTCCAAATTGGCCACTGAAGTCAAACATTACTCGATTAATGGCTAATTTTACAAAATAAATCATCTCCCTTAAGCTAAAGCCTTTAAGCCTGTAGCCAATCATATGTTTTAATTATGTGAATTAATTCGCATTTTTAAGAGTTGATTTGGTGAAGCTACAGCCAGCTTAAGCCCAAAACACACATTGAAATTTATGGGAGCACTACTAGATTCCAAATCCAAATTTGTATCAGGTCATAAATTTTGTTATATCAGAAGAAAGATTTATATGGGTGATTCCATAAAAAATTTACCACTCGGATTTTTTTGGTTTGAAATAATTTTTTTTTGCAATCTTTGTTGAAAAGTAGGGGGTACATATTTTCAGGGTTTTCCCGAAAAGTGACTAATTTACGGTCTAACAATTTATCAATAATTGAAGATGTAAAAAAATTTTATTATTTAGATTTTATTGATACTGAAAACTATTGGTAAAAAATATAGAAAAAATCGCGAAAACTTGAACACAAAAATTAATTGCCGCAAAAAGTTTTTTTATACCCTTGCAGAGGGTATATTAAAATTGTCACGATGTTTGTAACGCAGTGATGGAAGCATTTCCGACCACATAAAGTATATATATTCTTGATCAGCATGACGAGCTGAGTTCATTTCCGTCTGTCCGTCTGTCCGTCCGTCCGTCCGTCCGTCCGTCCGTCCGTCTGTCCGCATATTTCTATGCTATCTCCTCCCTCAGTTTTAAAGCTATCTTGACCAAACTTTGCAAAAAGTCTTTAAATACAAATACGCTGCACATTTGTCGGAATCGGCCAGATCGGATGACTAAATCATATAGCTGCCATAGGAACGATCGGTCCAGAAACTAGTTCTAGTGAGAAAAACTTTTTTGTTTTCCATTGTAGCGTCACCAAACGTAGTATATACAATGTTTATATGCGTCCATACAATTCTGGAAAAATTTATCAAAATCGGATGACTAAAGCATATAGCTGCCTTATAAACGGTCGGTTCAAAAACTAGTTCTAGTGAGGAAAATTTGTTTGTTTTCCATCGTATCGTCACCAATCTTGGTAGATGTTAGTTTTATATGATTTTACAAATTTTTGTAAAAATTTATCAAAATCGGATGACTATAGCATATAGCTGCCATTGGACCGATCGGTCGGAAAATGTGTTTTACTAAGAAAAGTTTTTTTTATGGAATCAAATAATTATTAACAATGATTTAAAAATTTTAAATATCTGATATCTATATCCTATATCCTATATATATTTTACCGGTTAAATCAGTTGGAGTAAACTTTTTCAAGTGTATTAAAACTTCGGCGCAGTCGAAGTTAGCTTTGCCTTCTCGTTTTAAGTCTGATCGATGATCAATATTTCAATATTTAAATATTTTAGTATAAGTTGAAGTATGTTGCGATTGTAATTTGTAGACAGCGGATTTTGCATATTTTTGTATTGAATTGTATCCTAGTAGGTCGGGGTAAGAGGTGATTTGAACAAGCCATTTTGTTGTTTTTTTTTGCCTCTTCAACAAATGTACCCTGGCCTACTAAGATTAAATTCTACTTGAAAATATGCAAAATCCGCGTATAAATAAATCAAAAATCGTGTTTATACTCATATTTACATTCTGCTCAATTGAAAAGTATTAAAAAATATATCTCAAAAATTCTTTAACCTTTATGCCTCTGATAGAGCAAGTGAAGTTTGCTTTTTGTCTCCTTGATAAATGTACATTTATACGAATGAAAGGGCACACCGAAACGGGAAAATATGTTGCCATCTTAATGCCTTGATATATTACACGGATACACACACACACACACACACACTTACACACAGTGCGTATGAGTAATAATGCGTCAATAGATTTATGGTAAATGGCAAGCAAACTGGTTGCCTCGTTTGTTTGCGCTTATGTCTGTATAAAAATGCATATAAATTTCACATTTCTGTGCCATTTATTATGCAAAAGACGAGGCCGACGGGGTTATCCTTTCGGCCAGAAAATTAGCTCATTTGTCTTGTTTTATGCCAGGCTTAAAAGAAAAAAAAGAAGAGAAGAAACTTGCTATGCCATGCGGTTGGCCAAACCATTTTGAATAAATCAACAGGCGTTTTGAAGGGTTAAGGGCAAAAAAAGGTTTGAACTTTGAATGTGATGTAGATAAATTTATGGGGGTTAAAGGTGTTAAAGTCCTTTTTTTTCTCTTATCAAAAATGGTATCTTTTCACATCACAACTGATAATTGGTTTGGTTTTCAACAGGCTCAGCTGAGCCTGAAACCTGAAGTGAATTTAAATGGATTGATTAGAGATACCGAATGTGAATGGGATTTCAGAGAATAAAGTTAATTTACTTTGAATCTAAATGGGAATAGATTTTCCATTGAAGAGATATGTAGGTGCAGATTTGAACTATTTTAGTTAATGCTGAAATGGAAATTTGTATTTATTTGAATTAAACAAATGTTGCTAAAATGAATTCTCATGCTTATTTTAAGCTTTACATTTGAATTTTCTCAACAGCCACTCAAAGTTGGGCAAAGTTCTTAACCTCATTGTTGTTGTTGTTGTTATTGTGCAGCTGGATTACAAGCCAATTATATTAATCAGCCATAATCCCTTGACCAGGCCAACAAGCAACTTTCATCAGGCATTCATTACTCTACTTAAACTTTGATGTGGTTTGCCGGGCGAATTTTGTACTGTATTTTAATTGGCTTTTTATTGATTTGAGTGCGAGACTTCCGCGGGGAAGGTACTTAAATGCGGTCTACCGCAGCCTAAAAAAACCTGCAAAGTTTTGTTTATGGAAGTCAATGAACGTAATCAGTTTTGTTGTTGAGGCTTATCAATTTATGTGTTCAATTTTGCAAACTTTAAGAAAAATGTTTCGTTAGCCAAAGCTTTGCCATCTCTTTCCCATTCATCTCGTTTCGTCAAAGTTTCCACTTTTTTTTTTTGCTGCATTGCCCCCTTCAGGCTTTGAGCTTAGAACGTGTAGTTGACTCATAACTCTATGGCATGTCGATGTCAAAAAAAAAAAGAAACTCTTCCCCACATCATAGCCTGCCGTTGAATGATAACAACAAGCCAGCAAAGAGTATGAGTAAAGGAGAGCTATGGCAATTAATCTTTACAATGGCGTACATGCGAAATGGAGTTCATAAATTCCAAGTCACGCTACACCAGGCACAAGTTGAGTCTGGGACCTGAACTGCAGCAGTTGGCTACTTGACGATTTCAAGTGTGCACTGTGGTTATGTAGGTCCACAACACAACAAACTTTAAATTAGGCTAAGGCATGGATATATAAGGCAATAGGTAAGGCAACTGGCAAAAAGGAAAATGAGATGTGTTAGACTGACGCAGCGGGAATTGCTGTCATTTATGGACCACACAATTCAATTAGTTAGTTTGTTGAATGTGTTCAGTAAGCCGAATGCTTTCAAAAATTCCTAAAAATATACTTTAAGATAAGAATTCAGATTAGAGCAGGGGTGCCCAAAGAAAGCATATTGTAGAGCAAGCACCTTTTCATATAAAGAATCTAATTTTGTTGAATGAACAAAGTCTAAGTAGACTTGCACACACGCCAACAATGTTGTTATTGTGTTTGAGCAATCGCAGTTTGAAGGCAGCCCAAACAACGGTAAAACTTTAAAATATATACATTAAACGTCGAAGGAGATAGAAAACTAAGTACCCTTGCAGTTTTTGAAAGGCGCTACCATTGATAACAAAAAAGTTGTTCGCACTAGAATTAGTTTTTTGACCGATCGTTCCAATGGCAGCCATATGTTATAGTTACCCGATTTCGATAAATTTTTCCAGAATTGTGTGGAATCATATAAAATTTATATATACCACGATTGGAGATGCTACGATGGAAAACAAAAAAGTTTTTCTCACAAAACTAGTTTTTGAACCGACCGTTTATAAGGCAGCTATATGCTTTAGTCATCCGATTTTGATAAATTTTTTCCAGAATTGTGTGGAAGCATATAAAAACTAATATATACCACGATTGGTGACGCTACGATGGAAAACAAAAAAGTTTTTCTCACTAGAAACTAGTTTTTGGACCGACCGTTTATATGGCAGCTATATTGCTATAGTCTTCCGATTTTGATAAATTTTTTCAGAATTGTATAGACGCATATAAAAACTAATATATACCACGATTGGTGACGCTACGATGGAAAACAAAAAAAGTTTTCTCTCAAGAACTAGTTTTTGGACCGACTGTTTATATGACAGCTATATGCTATAGGCATCCGATTTTGATAAATTTTTCAGAATTGTGTGGAAGCACATTAAACCGACATATACCAAGATTAGTAACGCTACGATGGAAAACAAAAAAGTTTTTCTCACTAGAACTACTTTCTAGACCGACCGTTTATATGGCAGCTATATGCTATAGTCATCCGATTTTGATAAATTTTTCCAGAATTTTGTGGACGCATATAAAAATAATATATACCACGATTGGTGACGCTACGATGGAAAACAAAAAAGGTTTTCTCATAAGAACTAGTTTTTAGACCGACCGTTTATATGACAGCTATATGCTATAGGCATCCGATTTTGATAAATTTTTTCAGAATTGTGTGGAAGCATATAAACTTAATATATACCACGATTGGAGATGCTACGATGGAAAACAAAGAAGTTTTCCTCACTAGAACTAGTTTTTTTAGACCGATCGTTCCTATGGCAGCTATATGCTATAGTCATCCGATTTTGATAAATTTTTCACGAGGTTGGGTGTAAGCATATAAAACTAATATATACCTCGATTGGTGACGCTACGATGAAAAACAAAAAGTTTTCTCATTAGAAGCTAGTTTTTTGGACCGATCGTTCCTATGGCAGCTTTATGATATAGTCATCCGATCCGGCCGATTCCGACAAATGTGCAGCGTATTTGTATTTAAAGACTTTTTGCAAAGTTTGGTCAAGATAGCTTTAAAACTGAGGGAGGAGATAGCATAGAAATATACGAACAGACGGACAGACGGACGGACAGACGGAAATGAACTCAGCTCGTCATGCTGATCAAGAATATATATACTTTATGTGGTCGGAAATGCTTCCTTCACTGCGTTACAAACATCGTGACAATTTTAATATTCCCTCTGCAAGGGTATAATAATTATTTTTAATTAGATCTTTAGGCATTTAACTACCGCCTGCCAATTAAGAGCTCCAAAAAAAGGCGAAGAGGTGTGGCCATGATTACGGGACTCCGGGTTATCGGAAATGAAAACTGTAAATGAGGTTACGATCAGAACTGATCTCAATCATATTTTTTAAAAAATTTTGTTAAATTGGTGGCCGTTAAAATTATTTTTTTTTCGATTTTTGTAAGTTTTTTTTGTATTTTATTTAAAAAAAAGTAGTCAAAAAATGTTTTTACTCTTGATTGAGGTACGGGCCAGAATTACATCAATTCTGCGTCGATTGCAACATGGCTGATCAAAATCGGTTTATTAGAACTGGCGCAATCATGGCTACCAGGTCAATAAACGTGGTTTCGAGAAAAACGCGGTTAAAGTTTTGACCAACGTTGTAATACTCACGTTAGCAAGAAAATTGCATTACTTTAATGGATATATCTGCTAAGCTATTTGAAATATTTGAAAATGGTTTAAAGGATGAAAGGAAGCTATAAATAAGCAAAACAAAGAAATCGAAAAAAATTTTCAAATACCCAACAATTTGTCTGGATAAAATATCCATGAAATCATAATCAAAATGTATCTATTAACAAGCTTTAACAAGCTCTGTTTCTGGTTTTCTCATCCCTCTGTTTTTCCCGGCCCATGGCGATTACTTAACAGTTGCTGTTGGTAGTTGAAAGATAAAAGGCTTCATTGATGGAACTCATCTCATTGAAAAATAATATGGCAACTGTTAATGAAGTTAGCCCTTTGGCTCATGCATTGGTTTGCTATTCAATGTATTTATCAATGGGGGGCACCAAATGAAAAACGAGCTACAGATACGTTGCACACAGATACATACACATTTGCATCGGACTTGAAAAATGCAACAGCAGCGGCAGCGGCAGCAAACTCAAACTCGATTTGTGCACGGTAATTAAAATTTAATCATTGGACATTAGTGTTCACATACACAAAAGGCAGAGCAGACCAGAGTGTGGAGCAGAGCAGAAGTAGGCAGTGAGTGATGCGCAGCTTAGTGGGGAAATGGCCCGAAGAGTGGGCACTTCTGTCGTATTGCATACTTTCAGGCAGGGAAATGCACACTCTCCATTCCCTGAATAAATGTTTGATTTTGATTGTGGGTTTGATTTTCACGTACGTGTGTTTGTGTTTGTGTGTGTGTGCATGTTGCCAAGGTATTTAAGTCCTTCGATGCTTTGCAGGGTTTTTTTCGGTTTTAATAGATTTCTGCTAATGACATGCAATTAATTTTGGCTTTTAATGCAAATGAACACATAAAGCAGCCGGTAAGAGATGAAAATCATCAATTAGCATTAAATAAATAAATGTGGGGATTAAAAAAAAATAATATATATTGATGTTAACATTATATCAAGAAAAAGATCAGCTCTGCAAAACGTTAATAATTGATAAATCCGCCAAGATTTTTCGAAGTTCGAAAGCTAATTTGAGGTGCTTAGTTAAATATAGTTACTTCCCAGCATATAACCCGGCGCACTTCGCTTCGCCACCATCAGTATAGCCGCCAAAATAATGAAAAAAACGTTGGCAATGATACCACCCCGCCCCCATTTTTCGACCATCAGAAATGCAGAAAATTATTTTCCACCTAGTTGACGTGAAACCAACCCCCGCAACCCATTATCGACCTTGAGGGTGAGTAAGCGCAAAGCTAAAAACTTTATCCTATTTAATTGGCCCATAGAGCTTTCAAACCAAATTTAATACATATCGGCTAAAACCCACCCCCGCACCCATAATCCGACCTTTGCAGTGAACTTCCCGAAATTAAAAAACACGTGTTTTCATTTATTCTGACCCTAGAGCTTACAAAAACGAATTTTATTCAGATCGGCTCACAAATAGCCATTGTCACTGAACCGAAATACGCCCACCATTATTCTTGCTGTGGGCAGAAATACTACCACCGAGAAATCAAATGTATAATTATTTTCTATAATGTGTTCACAAACCGATTTTGAAGCCAATCGGATGAAAAATAGTTTTTCCATGAAGAATTTTCCGGCTATTTTCCTTGTGGGTTGGATTTTCCACAATCTAAAAATCACATGTCTAATTATTTAGCATACTATCCTTACAAACCGAATTTAAGCCAATCGGATGAAAAACAGTTTTTTCCATATGGAATTTTCCCGGAATTTCCCCATTTTCGGGCGCATTTTCCAACATCGGAAAATCTTATGTCTAGTATTTTGCATACTATCCTTACAAACCGAGTTTGAAGTCAATCGGATCAAAAATAGTTTTTCATATAGAATTTTCCGGGTATTTTCTTTGTGGGCGGATTTTCCAACATTTGAAAATCTCATGTCCAATTACTTAGCATACCACACAAACCGAGTTTGAAGCCAAACGGATGAAAAATAGTTTTTTCCTTATGGAATTTTCCGGGAATTTCCCGACTGTTCGGTCAGATTTTCCGTCATCGGAAAATCTCAAGTCTAATTATTCTGCTTACCATCCTCACAAACCGAGTTTGAAGTCAATCGGATGAAAAATAGTTTTTTCCATCAAGAATTTTCCGGCCATTTTCCTTGTGGGCGGATTTTCCGGAATCGGGAAACAGGTGTCCAAATTATTTCGCTTACTTTAGTTACAAACCAAATTTCGTCAATCGGATGAAAAACAAAATTTTACCCATTTTTTCGGAGTTTTCCACCCCTTAGGGGTGGGAACTTTCCAAAACCCCGCCTTAGTGCTCACTTTCAACTCATAAGGAAACTTCTGTAAAAAATTTCAGCTTTCTATGTCTTACCGTTCAGGCTCTACGTTGATTGCCAATCAGTGAATCAGTGAGTCAGTCAGTCAGTCAGTCAGGACAAACTCTTTTATATAGAGAGATATTGATGTTAACATTATATCAAGAAAAAGATCAGCTCTGCAAAACGTTAATGGATTGAAAATCGAGAAGTCGATTTCGAAAGTTCGTTTCAAAACTGAATTAGAACAGATTTAGGCGCTGCGCTTAATTTAAGATAATTATATATCGATTCAGCTCGTCGTTTTGATCAAGGATATGTTTACTTATGATTCTTTCTAAGTGTCGTTAACTTCTTTTGAAGCAATCATCCTCTTTTTTGTTGTTTGATGGCTTCGTGACAGAAGGAGTTACAACGGAACTTTAGTGGATCGCAGATAAACTTCCTTTAATTTTTTTTTCATTCTTAATAATCCAACCAGTTATACCATTTGCTCTAACCAACTTGCCATACATCTTAAAAACATATTGAACTCTAGCCACAACAATTTGCATTTCTTTATGGTCCTTATAAAGCCTTTTTTTTCCCTCCCTTATTCCACAAAACAGCTTCCAACTAGCCTCTCAGTTGGCTGCTTTATGTCTTTTCATTATTGATGACTTAATTCCAGTTGATTTATTGAGGCCACAAACAACCGGTCAGCGAGCGAGCATGCCCCCTCTCCCCCCCCCTTGCATACA
>JAEIFT010000640.1:0-129674 GCA_018904225.1 Lordiphosa mommai | reverse complement strand
TATGGTAGAAGAGCGCTGATGTAGGTCAAAAATTGTTTTTGAAATAAAATAAATTAGCTAATCTGCTTGCGCAGTTGTTGTGGTTAATCTTGGTCATATAAATGAAAACGATTTTAATTGGAGTTCCAATCCCTCTCTTGTGGATTTCGGGACTTACATGCCAGATTCATGTCCACTAAATCCCATTTCAGGAATCTGAAAGTGCAGAGTTTCTCGCCAAAAAGAAATCGTATTATACTTCGCTTCCTAATATGTACTTATCAATTCTAGATTGTTCCAGTCTCAAAATCAATTTTTAAATTGCGCTTAAATCAAAACCCGACTGTTACCGATATAAAGTCTCATTTAGGCCACAGGTTAAACGTTTCTGTTACCGAAATTATTGTCACCAAGTTCAAGAAGCGTAACATATCTTTTTTCAAAGTTTTTATATCTGATACTTGACCCTTCTCTTTTCTTAAAATGTCGAATATCAAAACCCGTTTGGTGAAAAGTCTGTTTGTAAGATTTCAAGAACTTCCATCGGTCTTTCTCATGCTCTATCAAAATATGCTATCCGTACCGCGGTTTTGGTTCGATTTAGTGGTTCAAGGAAAATATATTATAGCGCCTGATCCCGTTTCCGGATTCCCAAACTTTAGCATTTTCTCATTTATTTTACAAATGGGTTTCTTAGAAAGCATTTAAATAAATTGGATTCTCAATAGAAATATAGTTATTATATAGACATAAATGTGGGCGCCTAGATCATTTAATAAGTCTCCCAGCTCTAGATTTTTTTCTTTGGGGCTACACTTAGTCCAAAGTCTAGTTCTATAAGACGGTCACGGTATGGAATGGAACATTAAAAAAATATTCATAAAACAACTATTTTTAGAGCGAAGCTCCTCGGCTGGGGGACTAAATCGGGAAAAATTTTGACTTTGATTTCTTTGCGACAGTTTTTTTGCGTGAGATTATCTTTGTTTTTGCGTTTTGTTTTTATTTGTGCTGATATTCGTTTGCATTGAAAAAGCACAAGCAAGCGCAACCATGCACACACATACAGGGATCTGGGATGTGGGATCAGGGATGTGGGATCAGGGATTTGGGATCAGGTATCTGGAATCAGGGATCAGGGATGGATCTCGGATCTATGATCTTGGATATGGGAACTGGGATCAGTGGTCTGGGATCTGAGATCTGGAATCAGGGATCTGAGATTTGGGAACTCGGATCAGGGATGGATCTCGGATCTGTGATCTAGGATCAGTGGCCCAGGATCATTGATTAGGGATCCAGGATCAACGATCTGGGATCTGGTTTTTGGGATCTAGGATCAGGCATCCGGGATGCATTTAGGATCTGTGATAAGAGAACTGGATCAGGGATAGATCTCGGATCTGTGATCTAGAATCAGGGGCCCGGGATCATTTATTAGGGATTTAGGATTAACGATCTGGGATCTGGGATCCGGGATGGATTTAGGATCTGTGATTTAGGATCTGTGATCTGGGATAAGGGAACTGGGAACTCAGGTATCTGAGATTTGGGATCAGGGGTCTGAGATCTGGTATCAGGGGCCTGGGATCAAGGATCTGGTTTTTGGGGTCGGGGATCTGGGATCAAGGATCTGGAATCAGGGATCTGAGATTTGGGATCTCGGATCAGGGATGGATCTCGGATCTGTGATCTGTTATCAAGGGCTTGGGATCATTGATTACGGATCTGGTTTTTGGGGTCAGGGATCAAGGATCTGGGACTGGTACAGGTACACTAATTCACACCACTTTGTATAAAAAAATAATAATACAATTTTTTTAAATATTTTTATGCAAGAATTCTTATTTTGATTCAGATTTTTCTTCGTAATGAGCTTCGCTCGTTCCGTGTGTTCCACGAAACACACTCCTTTTTTTTAGTTTTATTTTTGGTAAAGACTAAGGCATCAAATAATTCTAATTACAAAGGAATTTTGACTCCTCATTCCTCCTTAGTGCTTAAACTTCATCCACTCGAGTGTAGAACGACATTAGTCCAAAAGGGCACAATATTTTCCTTGTATACTTCCAGTTCGTAGAGCCTCTTTACTGCATGGCAACAATGCTTAAAGTGTTATCAATGTACTAAAGTTAATATTGACTAACAACCGCAGGTAAACCCCAAGTTCTTCTTTTTGCTCTTTTCCTGTTCTGACACACTAGCATGTAAATATATACATATATATGCCCCATACAATTTATTCAATAACTGATAAATCTGTTGACACATATCTGTAAAGCCAAAAAAAAGTATAACAAAACATTTGAATTAGCATAACTATTGGGTTTTGGGCAAATGTTAGAGTCACACACCGGAGACCAAAAATAACGCAGAGCAAAGTTGCAGGTGTAAAATTGGCAAAAATTTATACACAATGTTGTATTTGTTGTGTTGTCGTTGGGAATGCGAATGTGCCAAAAGTCCTGCATAGCTAAAAAAGATTCTGGCTGGGGAAATATGCGTGCAGAAGTTTTGTGTGTGTGTGTGTTTGCCCTGTCGCTGTAATTTATGTCAAACAAAACTATAAAAACAAGAAATGAAAATATTGTGCATAAAAACAAAGAGCAACACTTCACTAACATTTGTACAAATATATGAAGAGGGATGCGGCCATGCGGAAATTTAGAAATTTTAAGGCAAGCACCGGAATTCTATTTCATTCAACGGGTCACTTCATGTAATAACTCCATTTTGTATATATAAAAATGGAAATTGTTGAAATATGAAAACATCAAAGTAAAAATGGCCATTAAACATTTACCAGTTGAAACACAAAGTGAAGTTTCGTTTGCTAATTTGACTTTTATTAAACAAATAATGCAATTAGCGCACAGGCAACAGAATTTGATCCCCCCAGCATATATACATATATATACATATATTTATAGTAAATGGCAAAGGGTTCAATGAGTTCAATGAAGGGTTCGCATGGGGCGCCGCCTACGGGTTATATGATTGATGAAACCAGCAGCAGCAGCAGCACGGGCAGCGGTAGTAGCAATCAAGCAGCACTTCCACAGTCAAGCAGCCTCATTGAGTTTGCGGCTTTTTTGGTTAATGAATAATAAGCAATAAGGGCCAAAGGGCCATGTGTGTGTCTTTGAGTCTGAGGACTGAAACTGTGTCGTTAATTAATTAAATTGTCTTCCCTTCTGGGCAACCTAGGCGACGATTGAGAAATCTTTGCCATTTGAACTCGAACTCGAAACTGGGTTGCTGCTTTGAGTGTGCCCCTCTTCCAGGTTTGACACCCAATTAATGAGTTCGGCTTACCAAGTCAATTTCATGTTCATTTTTTTTTCAAACTAGTATATGCTAGCTCAAACACGCTTCACTCAATCGGAATACTATACCAGTGTGTACTCATTGACTGAGTGAATCATTTGTCTGTTATGTTCATTCATAAAAAAAATATAACAACAACAAAATCGAGTAAATAATTCAATTTAGATCGAATGCGTCAGCTACTGTTAATTAAAAATGGGGGGAGGGCCAAGTAAGAGAGGAAAAGTGTTGTAAAAAGGGGAACTACTGAATGCGCTACACAGAGCTCAAATTGAAATAATTTTGAAAAAGCAATATTAGACGAATTTTGTTTTCTAAAATATTTGTACCACAAAATACGGTCACACTTTTTAGCACAGAAAGAAGTTGATCGTGTATATCATAGTAGAGAAACTGTCAATTTGTAAGGTGCTTAAAATTTGACTACGGTTTATTATGGACGAGTTTTGTCTTTAAAATGATTTATTACACAAAATGCGGTCACACTTTTAACCGAAGTAAAGAGTTAATTGGTCATCTCTAATAGAAAAACTGCAAAGTTGCTAAAGCATTTGCCTACGGTTTATTATGGACAAATTTTGAATTTCAAATTATTTGTTACACAAACTAGGGTCACACTTTTAACGAATGGAAGAGTTAATGGGTCATCTCTAGTAGAGAAACTGCAAATTTGTAAAGTGCTAAAGCATTTGCCTGCGGTTTATTATAGAAATTTTGTCTTTTAAATTATTTGGTACACAAAATACGGTCACACTTTTAAGCCAACGAAAGAGTGATCGGTTATGGTATTAGAAATAGGTAAACAAAGCATTCGGTTTATTAAGGACAAATTTTGAATTTCAAATTATTTGTTTCACAAAATTGGGTCACACTTTTAGCGAAGAAAGAAGTTTATCGGTTATCTGCAGTAGAGAAACTGTACATCTGTAAAGCGCTAAAGCACTTGCCTACGGTTAATTATAGACACATTTTGACTTACAAATTATTTGGTGCACAAAATACGGTCACACTTTTAGGCGAACCGAAGGAGTTGATCGGTTATGTTATAGTAGAGAAACTGTAAATTTGTAGGGTGCTAAAACATTTGCCTACGGTTTATTATGGACGAATTTTGTCTTTAAAATTATTTTTTAAACAAAATACGGTCACACTTTTAAGCAAAGGAAGGAGTTAATATGTTATCTCTAGTAAAAAAACTGTAAATTTGTTAAGTGCTTAAGCATTCACCTGCGGGATTCATCGACGAATTAAGTATTTCAGATTATTTATTACGCAAAATACGGTCACACTTTTTAGCTAAAGAAGGAGTTGATCGCTTATGTCTTAGTATCTCTACTAGCTAGATCGGTTATGTCTTAGTAGAGAAACTGGCTAGATGACTTTACTTATTGTCGTGGTGGACATCCTTTTAATACTGTGCGTAAACCTACACTTAGAAAAATCAAGAATTCTGCACGTTAACAGGGAAAATTTAAGTACAAACACTCTCAAAAGCTGTCTAAATATGTTTTTTCCAAATTCTCCTTTCAAGTTCATTTTGAGATTATAAAATCTCTTGAAATAGGAGGATGTAATTTTTTTCTCAGTGTACAAATGAGAATGTATGGGTAACCCTATTCGGACACTCCGTTCAAAAGTAAGGGGGTAAGGAAATTCGCGTGCTTTCTCATAAGCAAGCTCGCATATAACAGAGTGGGACAGCAACAGACAAACCATACGAAAGCTACAACAACAAAGAGCACCGCTATAGTACTTAAGGTCTCTACCAGCGTTTTGGCTCGCGAGCCATCACTGATTTATAGTCTCAGCGAAGATACTTTTGCCAAACCGTCACCATAAATGATCTTGTCTACAGTGAAGAACAAATAAGAGCTTGCTTTTCTGATGACTTTGTATAAAGTGAAGCTTTAGTCCATGTACAAAATGGATCTTAGGTCCGTGTCTGCTTCAGAAGCATCAACGAGTTAGACGGAATTTACATGACGAAGCAAACTTCAAGAAGTTTTCTTAGTAGGGCGATTTAAATGCATTTTTTTACTATTCGTTTAATAGGTCTGAAAAAGTTCCCCTAAATTTTACGTCTACTGAGACCTCAAAGCTTTTGTTTGTAGGAAAGAGGTATGGTGGGGTGGCTTGACCTTCTTCGCCTCTTTCCTACAAGCAAGAGCCTTTTCAAAAACATCATGAAGTTTGCTTCATCATGTAAATCCCGTCTAAGAAAACTTTGTGAAGTTGGCTTCATGCTGTAAATCCCGACTAACTTGTTTGATGAGCCTACAAAAGGCGTCCAAACAAAGTGTCATGAACTTTTAACTGGCGTCATCTAGCGGACATAAGTTGCACTAACACTCAGTTCTCTGGATGATTGTCTGTTACCTAAGCTGTCCTGTAGTTGGGCTGGTGGGGAAAAATCCATACTTTCTAGTCACAAGATCATTTAATTTGATAATTTAACATTTTAGCTAGCGAAATCGCTACCCCTTTTTCGCTAGCTACATAACTAACTATTGGTAATTTATCAGGGGTTCAAGTATATGGGCCCCTTCAGCAGATAATTCTTTGGAGAAGCTTCTTACAAAATCTCAAAATCTTCCTTTAACTATTGATTCTGTCTTTGGGTAGTTTTTTGGGTTATTTTCTTGTCTTAGAGTTTTCAATTAATGTAAGTTACCATTTTGGTATCAGGTAAAAGCTTTAGTTTAATTTATGAAAATTAAATAATTTCTCTAACGTAGGCAAAGGTAATTCCACCCCATTGAAATATGATCTAAACTAATGTGGGCTTCTCCCATTCAAATTTTGTACATTTTCCTAATTAAATTAAATGCAATCAATCTCTAATGAATCGATGTCCCAAGCCTCTTTCCGATTATACAGGCATCTTAAGGCGAAGACTCACTCTTATGCCCAGTGCAGGGTATGCGGGCCACAAAGACTACAACCCCTTGTGACGCTGCCAACCATAAATGCACATTTGTATGCATGTATGTATGATGTCGGGCCTTCGACGTCATGAAGGTCAACACAGCGACTCACTCCCTCCGCCCGGTCAATTGAAGAGGTTAAATTTGTGCGAGTGTTTTGTCGGGCTTAGTCATGTCCCCGGGGTGTTAATGTTAATGCTGCAAATGCCAGAGGCGGCGGCAAACATCAGCTCATATTCAGATGGCAATTATAATTTGAACAAATTAAAAATTAATGTGTGCTGGTCATACGGTCATCAAAGCATAATTGTAATTGTTGACTTATATGGGGTGGGGTGGGGGTGGGGGGTTGGCTTTGAAGCATCAGCTCCGAAGAGTTGTTTGTGGCTGTCTCTGCTTATTAAAATTTAATTAACATGACCGAGTATGCCTCTGTGTGTGTGTGTAACAAGTAAACTATGCGGGCAGTTTGTTGCTTTTTCGAGAACGATAAACATGGCCAACTACCACAATTTATTAATTAGGCGCGGTCAATCAAGCAAATGTGTCGATGGGTTCAACTTTACCGTTGGGCTTGGGCATTTAGTGGTTAACAACGATGAGGGGGCTTGATATAAGGGGTTAATGGGTGCTGAACCCACAGCCAACTCAAGATATATGTATGTGCGTAATTTTTTTTAAATTTTTGTGGCATGGAAATTTTTTTTATCTATGAACATAAGACGTATTGAAAAAAGGCAGCACAACAAGCTCCAGGGGGATATAAATTTAATAAATTGATTAATTACAGCAGAAGGAATCACTATCAAGAAAATATATTCTGGATTTTTGAGTGACGGTATTTTTCCGCAAAAAATATCAGTTCAATAATTATCTTACGGCTTTCAAAATATCTGGGAATATTTTTATTGCCAAAAACATTTCAATTAAATTCCAATCAAATGTTTAATATATTTCTCTGTATAAGGGCCGTTTTCTCATGTTCCTGTTTTCTCAAATCCAGGTGCTTTTTGAGAATATTTGTGTTGCCTGCTTTTAGGCCGCATTTCAAATATCATAGCTTGTGTCTAAAAAGACCCGTGTATGATTTTAAACGCGGCCTAAACGTAGACTACATAAATTGTCTTAAAAAGCACCTAGATTTGAAAATCGGGAACATGAGAAAACGGCCCTAAGTGTTGCTTTGAATTAGTATTCCTTTCCATTTTTATCTATACGAAACATGGTCACTCTAAAAAGCGGCTTGAACGAGTATATTATACTCAAGTATTTTTATACCCTTGCAGAGGGTATATTAAAATTGTATTTCCGACCACATAAAGTATATATATTCTTGATCAGCATGACGAGCTGAGTTCATTTCCGTCTGTCCGTCTGTCCGTCCGTCCGTCCGTCTGTCCGTCTGTTTCTATGCTATATCCTCCCTCAGTATTAAAGCTATCTTGACCAAACTTTGCAAAAAGTCTTAAAATACAAATACGCTGCACATTTGTCGAAATCGGCCGGATCGGATGACTATATTATATAGCTGCCATAGGAACGATCGGTCCAAAAACTAGTTCTAATAAGATAAACTTTTTTGTTTTCCATCGTAGCTTCACCAATCGTGGTATATATTAGTTTTATATGCTTCCACATAATTCTGGAAAAATTGATCAAAATCGGATGAGTAAAGCATATAGCTGCCATATAAACGGTCGGTTCAAAAACTAGTTCTACAGGGAAAAAGTTTTTTGTTTTCCATCGTAGCCTCACCAATCGTGGTATATATTAGTTTTATATGCTTCCACACAATTCTGGAAAAATTTATCGAAATCAGATGACTATAGCATATAGCTGCCATAGGAACGATCGGTCCAAAAACTAATTCTAATTAGAAAAAAATTTTTGTTATCAATGGTAGCGCCTTTCAAAAACTGCAAGGGTATTTAAAACATATGATATGAAAAGCTAGAATGAAATTTTTAAGTACGTCCTATTTTATTTATTAACGATCAACGAGTATTTGGCGGAATTACGGGAGATCTGACGTTGTAAATGATTTCAGTAATGTTTTTTTGTTATTGTATTTTTGAATTACCCGAAAGAAGTACATTCTGGACATCTGGCCTTCATGTTGTCTTGTTTTTAATGTCGAATGACAAGCTATACACAATGAAAACAAGACAAAACAAGGTCCTACTAGATTATCATGTCTCATGCGTTAAACAGTGTGAGCCAAGCCTAATATGTCACATCCAAGCTCATACAGTTCGTATTTCATTCGGTAGCGAAATTCATCGCCAACCTTTAGAGGGCCATAAAACCTCTGAAGAATTTTTCTCTCGAAAAACGCCAATTGCCACCCTTTCCGCTGGTATTAATTTCCATGCTGCATAATAGTCTAGTAAGGTCGAATAACTCGGTCAATGGACTGATCCAAAACGTGAGATTAATTGCTCACAAAACTCTTCTCTCAATTGATCCATTGGCATGTAGTACTAATTTGCTGTAACCACATGTCAACCAAGTCCAGTTATCAGTATCCAGTAGGTAATTGTCGCTCGGTAGCTTCCTTCATTGACTATAACGTTGCGCTTTTAAATATTTTTGAAAAATTACGGTCAAATGATGCCGCCGGCCCACAAACCGCACCAAACAGTGCATTTTTCGGGGTGTATTGCAAATTATTGAACTGCTTCTAGCTGCTTTTTAGATCAAATTCGGCAATTCTGTTAGTTGACGTATCCGCAAATGACAATTTTTCGATACGAAACACATTTCTCTCGAGCACGAATTTTGCTAATAAAATTCGATGATTTGCAAGCGCTGTTCGTTTGTTTAAAAAGTAATATAATTAAAACTCAATCGAGGAATATTCTATTTTGCGATACAAATGAGAATAAATTAATCTTCTTATTAAAAATACTTTTCTCAAATTAAAAATGCCTGTAATTATTTTACAGAGATAAATTATACTTGAGGTTTGCTTCTTAACTTCACTAATTTAAGTATATTTTCCTAATTGATTACAGTTTTTGTTATATTTCAATTCTATTAATGGTCGTTCTATGATTTCTATTGTTCCATTTAATTTAAGTCCCAAAAACGGTTGAAAATTTCCATCCTGCTGTTTATTTTTGTGTATTTAGAGCGAAGCTCTTTAACAGAAGCTTACACAATTAATCTGATATGAGTGTGCCCTGAGCAATTGTGTTGCTTTTGTTATGTGAAATAAGCTCTTAAAACCAGTTTGCTTAGGACATAAGCACATGCATGCCCTACCTCCTTCTCCCTCTCCCTCCCCTCGTCCACTCTCAGTCATACATCTCTAAGTGCTCGAGGTAAGCTATCATTAGCAATTTCAACTGGTATTTACATTCCCTGATCGGAGCTCAATATTGCTTTGGTTATTATTATTAGTGTAATTGTTATTTCTGTTGTTGTTGTTGCAAGGCAAAATGCAGTCGAGCAAACAAAACCCAGAGTTCCGATTTCAAAGTCGATTGCTATCAATGCAAACTGACCAACATGGCAAATTAGTTCACAGGCCATAAACTGACTTTGTGTGCTTGTGTGTGTGTGTGTGTGTGTTGTTTCTACCAAATTAAGCTGCATGCAAAACGCAGCAGGTTCCGGTTTGGGCTTCAGCTTCAGCTTAGTTGTTGGTTTTATGGCAATCAAGCCGTGTTAAGCAATGCCAAAGATAACATATGTGTGTGTGTGGGTGTGTGTGTGTGGCCAAAATGTCTGCAAAATCTTGCGGTTGCTTTGCTCAGTTGCTGCTGACAGCTCATTAGGCCAGGTGTGACCCAAACCCCCCAACCACCCCCAGGTGCGAAAGTGAGCGCGTTTGCCTGTGGTTGTATGTGTGTGTGTGTGTGTGTCTATGGGCAAGTGACAGATTTTGACAATGTGCGTCGTCTGCCCTTGCATTTGATGCCTGTCTCCTGCTGCTGTACACCCTCTTAACCGCAGCTGCACAAGGAGAGTTGTCCACCAGTTGACATGACATGGAAAAACAGCGTTAACCACATGTCCTGCCGAGACTTAAGAGCCACACATATACATATATACATTTATATATATGTATGTATGTGGGAAGGTGCTTGGCAATCACTTGACAAGGACAACAACAATGAACATAAAATGCATTTTCATTTTTGTGAAAATTGTGTTGCATACTTTTTTGGGGGCTGGGCGCGCCCTGCAGTTGCTGTTGCATTTTCAAGCAAATTAAGTTAATTAAAAAGTTGCAAGATTTGTGAAGTAATTACCATAAACAAGGAAACTGTGTTGCCACTCTCTGAGTGAGCGTGCGAGTGTGTGTGTGTGTGGGTAAAGTTAACAGCATGGAATATAAACACTTCAAGTCGTTGCGCCTGATGAGCTCAGCTTGGCTTAAAAGACGCAAGCACACACACACGTGAGAGCGGAAAGTGGCAGCCCCTGCCACTTGCTGAAGGCAACTTCAAGCATACTCGAGTCCAAATTTAAAAACCTTTCAACGAAAGAAACAAAACGAAACGAAAAACCGGAGCAACAATGGAGATATGGCACATGTCGGCACCCGCTCCTACACCCACCCTTGCTGATGAAAAATGAGCAACTACAGAAAGACACACATTTATATGTACGTATATGTCGTCTACAGGTACAAATGGAGCCATAGCAGGCAACTACATCAACTGCAGCAGATCCTGAGACTCAACTCGACTCGACTCGGCTTGTTCTCTAGCCACGTTTTGTTAGGCCAGACAGTTGCGGCTAGCATTGGTGACACTTGAACATAACTGGGTCCACGCCTGAGTGCACTGATTATGCACCTGGGACACCCCATCCCGGCTGGTTGGCAACTACACTCACACACACACACACAATGCGCGATAAGATTTACAGCCATTTTCCTTGGCATATTATGGCTCAAAACTGAAACTGAAATGCTCACGTAAGATCAAATTCTTTTTGTCCTGGCACTTTTTCAAGCTGTCATATTTAGCTGCCGAATAGACAGTTGTTGTTTGGCCATCAAGAATATTTGTCTGAGTTGGCTTATTAATAGACATATCATGGAAATTTTAACACATAACTCAAAAAAAGGAATCAAAGACAAAATGAATAAATAAGTTTTATTTTTTATTTAAAAATCTCCACTTCTCAAACTAAAAAAAGTCGAAATCACTTGCACTTCAAATGACATCTTTCATACAGACAAACGGACATGACTATATCGACTCGGCTGTCGATGCTGTTCAAGAATATATATAGTTTATAGGGTCGGAGATGTTTCCAGCTGACTTTATCACAAATTTGCACAAACTGAATATACTTCCTGTTCCTTTGGTATTATTAACAAAGTTGCTTTAAAATTTTGTAAAATTACCTTGCAGGGTGAAAATGGGCTCTTGACATAAACTGGTTTTTTTGGTAAAAATTTTTCGGAAATTTTTACAGATTTTCTATAACTCTACATTAACCATACAGAGAGAAAAAAACTCAAGATAAATTTAATCTTTGCTGGTTAAAATGATCTTTTAAAAATAATCAATTTTCTCGTGTAAAGTGCAAGGTCCCGAGTTCGAACCCCCAAAAAAAGGCAATGTTTTTTTTTATTTTTTTTTTTTTTTTTAGAAAATATCGTATTGATATTTTTAACATATCAAGCGAATCTTCGCCATATCGGAGTGAAATTGATACGAAAAAATGTGGATATGACTGCCATTTTATATCAATTTTTTCTCTGTGTAGTAATATTTTTTTCCTAGAGCAGCAATGGGAACGAAATTTAAGTTTGTGAGCAGTCCAACAACAACAACAACAAGCTTCGAGACGAGCAGTTATTCACACGCTGTATTTTTGCAACCGTCTGTCTATCAGCCTCAGTCTCGAATCGCTCACAATGCGTATATATTATTTATGTAGCCGTCTGCTTGTTCAAGCTGGCGATTTTACTTCATGCATTTTATTTTTGTTATTCATTTTCAAACGACGCAATTGCTTGTGCGACAAAGTGACGCCAAGAAATAACTCTTGGAGCAATAGAAGCAGTTGGAAGCAAGGGCTTGCCCACCGCTGTTCTAGAGCTTTGCAAATAAGTTGAAGACATGAAAGATGCAACAGATTTTCTCTCTTTTCCGACTATGGGAGTAGATTTTCCAAAATTGTTAAGTCTCTTACTCTATATTTTTGTATTTGTTGCTTTGAAAATGAGTTTGGAGTTTATTGCTCGGAAACAAAACTTTCGTTCATACAACCCATTGGTATGCTGTTATTATTTTTGAATTTTATTATTAATCTTTGAAAATGAGTTTGAACCTAAACGGATAATTAACAAAAAAGTTTAAAATTTCCCGAAAATTTTTTACATTTTCCGATAGCCAGAATTAGTACTCACTTTTAAGAGTTATAAGATGAAAATACTGTGAAAAATTTACCTTCCTTTCTCTTCTGGTTTGGGCTGAGCGGTGTTTTAGTCCACCCTTCCATTCTTTTCACAAATGCAAAAACTGGATCGATTCGAGGCTCGCATCGAAAGACGCATGGTTTTTTCGAGATAGTACCCGAAAATTCCCAGAAAGATGGGATAAAGTAGAGGCTAGCGATGGACCATACTTTATAAAATAAGTGTCTAACTATAAAATTAAGAAAAAATGTTTCAACTAGTTTTTCATCGTATCATTTAGAAGGCCTTATTTAATAAAATAAAAATGTTTCCCCACCGTCGATAGTTCTCAAGATAATGCGAAAAAGACTTGAAATTTTCAAAAAATCATAGCTTTTGAACGGAACGAACGAATTAAAACGATCCAAAGGCAAATTTTTGTCAATTTCACATAAACTTTTCGAAAAAAAAAATATGGCACAACTCTAAGAGTTATCTAAAGATGCTTTTTTAAGAAGAAGAAACTCTGTTTTTATTCTTTTTCTATATATATATAGACTTATTTTAGAAAGATTTATGTAAAATTTTAAAAATAATATAGTTTTGAGAAAAGTACTACACTACTCTTTACTCAAAAATTTTTGAAAAATAGGATATTTAAATTCTGATACTTTTTTTGATGATCAATTGGAATTAAATAATATTTTCTTTAAGTCAGGATTTATATTAACCTGATACTATTTATGTAGGATATTATAAAATCCATTCCAAATGGATTTTAAAATATATATTATTTTTCTGTGCATATAGTAAACACTTTATATTTCATTGAGAATTTCATTCCAAATTTGAGAAAGTAAATTTCTGAAACATAAGCTGAGTCCTTCTTAGCTTAGATCAATTTTTAAAATTTTAGAGCGCAAATGGGAAATTTTTAGGGGAAGTTATTTTTGAGTGTTAAAACAGACTGACGGACTTGGCTTAAAAGATTCCCAATAATAATAAAGAAACTATAGAATACCATTTTCAAAAATATTTGAGCTATAATGATCAGCTAACTAATTAATTTAATTTTGATAATCATAACACAGGCGACAATTGCTTGCCAATTATTGGGGGGAGGTCTGGTGCCACACTTTGTAGTAGTTCATATCTTTTTTGTTAAATGGGAAGCGTTTGTTTGCATTGTTTCTGCCAAGTCATGCCGTTGGCCCATTTTTCTGCCAAATCATTTAAAAAAAAAACAGCTATTGTATGATCATCATGATCGAGAGCTTTTTCTAAGCAAATTGTTGGTCAGTCATGCTAGTTGGCATTTTTAAAAAAGCTTTCTGGTGTTTTTTTTTTTGTTTATTTGTTTTGGTTCTGTGTTTCGCTTGGATTTCAACGTGTCTAACAGCTGATAAGACTTGTGCATATAAACGCTGCTTCGCTGTAGATGCCTTTCAGTCGTATTTCAACAACCAAAATGAATTCTATACAAAATGCGCGTATGTTGGCGGCATTCTCAATGCGATTTGCCTCCACTGAGGTTAAGTTGAATGTAAGTTACAGCTGTTTTTAAAGTGGAAATGGAAAATACTTACTTAACTTATAATAGGCACAGTTATTGGATACTATAGCCACTGAGGCACGCCCCTTCAGTGAGGTGCCGCGTCCCAAAAAATGGCAATTTATGCGCAGTTTTATGCCTGGCGGTGAATTTCATGATTCTTCCATGCTGGATTTTGGCATGAAGATGCGTCAACGTTATGGCGATATTTTTATAATGCCCGGCCTGTTTGGACGTCCCGATATGGTGGTCACTTTCAATACAAAAGATATTGAAATGGTATTTCGCAATGAGGGCAAATGGCCAATACGTGAGGGTTTTGGTTCCATGGATTACTTTCGTACACATATACGTAAAGATGTGTATGGCTATAGCAAGGGATTGATTACCACGTGAGTAGAACAAGGATTAAAATGGATGAGGAAAAGGAATTAAATTGGATTTACTTAAAATCAGGCAATCCGAAGAGTGGGGCAAACTGCGTTCAGCGGTCAATCCCATCTTTATGCAACCCAAGGGCCTGAGAATGTATTACGAGCCCCTGTCCAATATTAACAATGAGTTCATCGAGCGGTAAGTTCGAGCCTAAAGCTAGAGGATTAACCATTTAATGGAGTTTCATTTTTCCTGTAGCATCAAGGAAATACGTGATGCCAAAACCCTAGAAGTGCCTGCCGACTTTGAAGAGGAAATGAGTCGCCTTATCTTCGAATCTATGGCCTTGGTGGCTTTTGATCGGGAAATGGGCATAATACGAAAACGCCGGGATAATCCTGATGCTTTAACACTATATCGCATGACCCGTGAAATATTTCGACTCATTTTTCAACTAGACATGCAACCCTCCATGTGGAAATGGGTCTCTACGCCCACTTTTAGGAAAATGATGCGTACGCTTAACGAAAGTCTGAATATTACACAGCGTATGTTGGAGGAAACTAATCAAGAACTAGAACAGCGTCGCCAGAGGGGCGAGCAAGTCAATGCCAATAGCATGATGGAGCGTTTGTTGGCAATTGATCCAAAAATGGCTGTGATTATGGGTTTGGACATATTATTTGCCGGTGTGGATGCCAGTGCGACTTTGCTATCAGCTTTGTTGCTGTGTCTGGCCAAACATCCCGAGAAACAGCACAAACTCAGGGAGGAGCTCTTAAAGGTGATGCCTACCAAGGATACACTGCTCAATGAGGAGAGCATGAAGGATATGCCTTATCTAAGGGCTGTAATCAAAGAGGCTTTACGCTATTATCCCAATGGTTTGGGAAATATTCGCACAAGTCCCTCAGATATCACACTGTCGGGCTATGAGATACCCAAAGGCACCTCAGTTTTGATGGCCGCCAATGCTTTGATGAAGGATGAATCCTATTATCCGCGTGCGAATGAGTTTTTACCCGAACGCTGGCTACGCGATCCCACCACCAATAAGAAGACACAAATGGATCCTTTTACATTCTTACCCTTTGGCTTTGGACCACGCATGTGCATAGGTAAACGTGTGGTGGATCTCGAAATGGAAACAGCTCTGTCCAAACTGATACGCAACTTTCATGTGGAATTCAACTATGATGCTTCGAAGCCATATAAATCCTTCTTTGTGATGGAACCAGCCATTCCCTTCCGTTTCAAGTTCACCGATGTGGAGCAGTAGCTGAACGAATTACCAACTGTGGTGTAAATATATTAAAAAAATTGTTATCATTTAATAATAAATTAAGCTGCAAGACTGATAAGTTCACTTTTGATAAGGGTCGATTGATTTCTTAAAAAAGTTAAATAGTATTTCTGATTTAGATGTGGTACGTATATTGTTTGGCGTTGTGCATACATTTACATTTACATTATTTACATTTATTTATAACCCACTTCGAGATATTCAAAAGCAAAGTCGCGCAAGCTCAACTATTCTCAGTATGATATATCCCCTGCACTTTTTGTTTTGATAATTGTTCTTTAATGTCTTTCTTTATGCATCATTCTTTTAATACAATTCAAATAAAAAGAATCATGCTGAAAAATGAGAATATTTGAGATCTGGGTACTTATATAAAGTTGGTCCCATAGTTTTTTATTTTTTATATCTAAATGAGAAAAAAGGGCGGCGAAAAAAAATTTAAAGAGCCTGCATACGGTAGAGAAAAAAGTTAAAGTACGATCCAATATTTTAAAAAATTTGTTATTTTTTTGTTATTATGCGAAAATTAATACATTGAAATCTTTTGCTGACTTAAAAACATTTTAACTCCGCTTATTTATATATAATTTCCTTAAAAGAGTTACTGAAATACCATTATAATTATGACGGATGAAAATGTCCCATACGACATGTCCCGTGCGAAAGTGCTTAAAATTGAATTTTAAGAAATGTATAAGTTAATTTTGGGTAAAATCAAAACCGTTTTTAAGTGTCATCAATGTGCAATTTTCTTAAATTTAACAGATTGAAATATTGCCTCAGGATTCGCTAAAATCGGCTTGTCAATTGTTGGTCGCAAAAACCACTTCTGTTTTTGTCCCGTGCGAATGCCTTGGTTTTTTGTAATTATCTTGAAAAAAAATTAATTGCCCAAAATCAACCTTAGCACCAATTGTATGGCCAATTAAGAGCAATAAGTTAAGCTCTTTGTCAAATCAAAAATACTTTTTATTTTTACTTTTTTTCCACTTCAAAAGTGTACGAAGGTCCAGTTCGACATAATGGAAATGCCCATATGTCAATTCGATGGCTGAATGATTCGCTAGATTGATTCAAGTATGAATAAGTTCTTTATCATTTTATGCACTTGGCTTAGACAATTGTGCAGCCTAAAAGTATTTCAAAATTTTGTGCAAAGTTAAATCAAGATAGCGTTTAAATTGATAGAAGTGATAGCATAGAAACAGATTATATATATATGTAGGTATATTCTAAATGAGATAAGAGATAATTTCCAGCTATGCTTTACAAATATCAAACCAATTTCATATTACTATTAATACTCCCAAAACTGTGTAAAAAGGTGATATACCTTATCTAACCAAATAACTAATTAATTTAATTTTCATAATCAATCCACACAGGAAACCTACTTGCCAATCATTGAGGGGGTCTTGGCACTTACTTTCTAGCAATTCTTATCATTGTTGTCAAATGGGAAACTTTTGTTTGCGTTGCTTCTGTATGGTCATGGCTTTGGCCCAACAAAGCAGCTATTGGTTGATCATCGTGATCGAGAGCTAATTGTTGGCCTGTCATGCCGGGTTGGCATTTTTAAAAAGCTTTTGACTTGATGTTTTTTTTGTTTATTTGTTTTGGTTCTCCGTTTCGCTTTGATTAGTTTATAGCTGATAAGATTTGTGTATAAAAACGTTGCTTGGCCGTAGAGGCATTTCAGTCGTATTTTAACAACCAAAATGAATTCTATACAAAATGCGCGTCTGTTGGCGGTGTTCTCAACGCGATTTGCCTCCACTGAGGTTAAGCTGAATGTGAGTTACAGCTTATAAAAAAAACTGGAAATGGAATATACTTACTAAACCTTAATAACAGGCACAAATATTGGATAATGCAGCCACTGAGGCACGCCCCTTTAGTGAGGTGCCACGTCCCAAAAAATGGCAGTTTATGCGCAGTTTTATGCCTGGAGGTGAATTTCATGATTCTTCCTTGATAGATTTCGGTTTGAAGATGCGTCAACGTTATGGCGATATCTTTATAATGCCCGGAATGTTTGGACGTCCGGATTGGGTGGTGACTTTCAATACGAAAGATATTGAAATGGTATTTCGCAATGAGGGTATCTGGCCAAAACGTCAGGGTTTTGATTCGGTGAAATATTTTCGCACACATGTACGTAAAGATATCTATGGCTATAGCAAGGGATTGGTTACCTCGTGAGTACAGCAAAGTTTAAAATGGTTGGGGAAAAGGAATTATATAGGATTTACTTGAAATCAGGCAATCTGAAGAGTGGGGCAAGCTGCGTTCGGCGCTCAATCCCATCTTTATGCAACCCAGGGGACTGAGAATGTATTACGAGCCCCTGTCCAATATTAACAATGAGTTTATCGAGCGGTAAGTCAGAGCCTGGACTTAGTCAAGCAACCATTGAACGGCTTTTTGTTTTTGTAGTATCAAGGAAATACGTGATGCTAAAACCCTGGAAGTGCCAGCCAATTTTGAAGAGGAAATGAGTCGCCTTATCTTCGAGTCTTTGGCCTTGGTGGCTTTTGATCGGGAAATGGGTTTAATACGAAAACGCCGGGATAATCCTGATGCTTTGACACTGTTTCGCATGAGCCGTCAAGTATTTCGACTTATTTTTCAACTAGACATGCAACCCTCCATGTGGAAATGGGTGTCCACACCCACTTTTAGGAAAATGATGCGTGCGCTTAACGAAAGTCTGGATATTACCCAGCGTATGTTGGAGGAGACCAATCAGGAATTGGAACAGCGTCGCCTGAGGGGCGAGCAAGTCAATGCCAATAGCATGATGGAGCGCATGTTGGCAATTGATCCAAAAATGGCTGTAATCATGGGCATGGACATCTTGTTTGCTGGTGTGGATGCCAGTGCGACTTTGTTATCAGCTTTGCTGCTTTGTCTGGCCAAAAATCCCGAGAAACAGCACAAACTCCGGGAGGAGCTCTTTAAGGTGATGCCTACCAAGGATACTTTACTCAATGAGGAGAGTATGAAGGATATGCCTTATCTAAGGGCTGTAATCAAAGAGGCTTTACGCTATTATCCCAATGGCTTGGGCAACCTACGCACTTGTCCTGCAGATATTACACTGTCCGGCTATGTGATACCCAAAGACACGACAGTTTTGGTGGGCAGCAATGCTTTAGTGAAGGACGAAGCCTACTATCCGCGTCCGAATGAGTATTTACCCGAACGCTGGCTACGTGATCCCACCACCAATAAGAAGACACAAATGGATCCTTTTACATACTTACCCTTTGGCTTTGGACCACGCATGTGCATTGGTAAACGCTTGGTGGATTTGGAAATGGAAACCACGGTGGCCAAACTTATACGTAACTTTCATGTTGAGTATAACTATGATGCTTCGAAGCCATATAAATCCTTCTTTTTGATGGAACCAGCCATTCCCTTCCGTTTCAAGTTCACCGATGTGGAGCAATAGCTAAACGAATTACCAACTGTGTTGTAAATATATTTTAAAAATTGTTATCTGTTGATATTAAATTAAGCTGCTAGACTGATAAGTTTGCTTTTGATAAGAATCGATTGATTATAGCTACTGACCATAGACAAGTCTAGTGTTTGCGGTAGTTCGTCTACCGCTACTTATAATTTTAGCTTTGTGTGCTTAAAGTCTGACCAATTGCGATTGGTGAAAAATTTGGCTTATTCTGAACTTTTGGTAGTACGGTTACTCTGTTCATTGTGAAGCTTTGTACTCACTTTAAAAAAGCTCCATATAATGAAACTCAGAAACTTAGGCGTTAGCCTGGGTTCACATTGTGAATAGCTTGTCATTTGACATTCAAAACAATACATTATGAATTGTTACTAGATTATCA
The DNA here is from genome assembly GCA_018904225.1 of Lordiphosa mommai. Lineage (NCBI taxonomy): Eukaryota > Metazoa > Arthropoda > Insecta > Diptera > Drosophilidae > Lordiphosa > Lordiphosa mommai. The sequence goes on along the minus strand of JAEIFT010000640.1, from coordinate 109,996 downwards.
AGTCTCATGCGTCGAACAATGTGAACTCAGCCTTATTTGTCATTCACTTGTTTTATTAGATTAAGGGCCGATTTCTTATCTCCTATATAGCACTATATGTCACATAAGCTTACAAATAACAGAGTAAAATGTTTGTTCATCTGACACATAGCAGCTATGTAGAAGATGAGAAATCGGCCCTTAAAGCCATTAATTCTTTTAATCAAAAAATTTTAAACAAAAAATCAGTTAAGAAAGTCGACTTTATTATACTCTGTACCTTCCAGAGTTTGTTTATAAATGATACATTTTTAGTGTGGTGCCACTCGAACTCAGTAAGTGCTGCCCATCAGAAATAGAACTAATTATTTCGACATATATAAAAATTTCATTTTAAAAATGTTGGTGCAATAATTTGATCGATTGTCATTGTCGATTCAGACTAAAGTGCGTCCATCTACTTTCTTTAACTTTTTGGGATAATGCTTGGGCACTGTGAAGAATATGTGCACTCTAATAGGGGAATCCTTGGGTATTATGGACCGTCTAGAATATTTGTATTCAATGCGAATACCTCATATTTTGAGATAACATTTATACCCCAAGCCACTTTCAACGCGATAATTTAAAAAATTTAAACATCGCATGAGATGGAAACACTTGGGTGCCATTCAGCAGATAATTTTGTGTGTATTTTTAAGAATTTTTAAAAATTTTCAAGGCGAGTCCAATTAATTGTTTGATTATGGTCACGTGAAATGTAAGGAGAACGAAGAATAAGGAGAACTGTAAACCGTGTGTATTGAAATCAGGACAGAATGTTAATAACTATTAAGTTTGGCCGAGTTATTATTATAATTTTATTAAAATGAACGGTCACACTAAGATTTGAAATCTAAATCAGTCTCGTAGCTGATTTCGTTAAAACTCTAAGAAGGTCTACGTTAGTTTTGGCCATTGACAGTTCATAAATACCAAATTGAAAGACTCTTTCATTCAAAATAAAATGGTTTTAAATGTCCTTTGTTCAACTAATCATACCCTTGCAGAGGGTATATTAAAATTGTCACGATGTTTGTAACGCATAGAAGAAGCATTTCCGACCACATAAAGTATATATTTCTTGATCAGCATGAGCTGAGTTCATTTCCGTTTGTCCGCGCCGTCCGTCGTGGTCTGTTTCTATGCTATCTCCTCTCAGTTTTGAAGCTATCTTGGCAAACTTTGCAAAAGTCTTTAAATACAATACGCTGCACATTTGTCGGAATCGGCCGGATCGGATGACTATATCTATAGCTGCCATAGGAACGATCGGTCCAAAAACTAGTTCTAGTGAGAAAAACTTTTTTGTTTTCCATTGTAGCCTCATCAATCGTGGTATATATTAGTTTCATATGCTTCCACACAATTCTGGAAAAATTTATCAAAATCGGATGACTATAGCATATAGCTGTCATAGGAACGATCGGTCTAAAAACTAGTTCTAATGAGAAAAACTTTTTTGTTATCAATGATAGCGCTTTTTAAAAACTGCAAGGGTATTTAAAACATCACATGTTAGCCTTCTATCTTTTTTCTTGTTTTTTTCGGATTTTTTAAAATTTTCACTTTTTACCTTAATGAAGTTTGAAGCTAATTGGATGAAAAAAAGGAGCATACAATAGTAAATGTTTAGAAGAGTTGCCCCTCATCAAAAATTAAAAAAAGTTTTTTTTTGTTTAAAAAATTACATTTTTATCTGACTTAGCTTAAAGCAAATCGCTCAAAAATTGACCTCACCAATTTAATGGCAGGTGGGTGGATTTTTCAACAAAAAGAAAATATAATCTTAATGGAATTTCCATAAAGAGCTTTAAAAATGATTCTGAGTCCGATCAAATAAAACAAAGGAACATTTTTTGTAACAATTTCCCGCCAAGTTTTTCGAATTTTCCAAGATTTTTAAAATGGCCTTGCTAATATTTTGCTGTGTAGAGCTTTAGAAAAATAAGTTTAGAGCTGGATGAAATGCATAAATGTTTTTTACAATTTTTTTTTTTTACATTTTCCGACTATGGAGGTAGATTTTACCAAAATCTTAAAGTCATATTCGTGTATGAAAACGAACTTTTGGCCAGTTAAAACATTTTCCACACAGATAAAGATAAGGGGGGAGAATTTTTCGAATATTTCTTTATATACATCTTTGAAAATCGTATCTGATCGAAAAAAAAAGTTTCATACTACAGTTTTTAGCGAATATTCTACATTTCCCCACACACTTTAAAACTGATTTTAACTAAAATAAATTGTCCAACCAACTTATTAAAAGAGTTTCCCACATTTTTCCTAGACTATTTCCTTGATATTTAAAGCACGCGCGACAATTGTTTGCGAATCATTAAGGTTTGTTGTTATTTTTATTCTAATCATTAGTTCGGTGCTAGCCCATAATACTACAAAATCATGCATAGAAAGCAGCTGTTGGCCGATCACCGTGAACAGGAGCTTTTTGTAATCAAAAAGTTGGCCAGTCATGCTGTTTAGCATTTTCAAAAGCTTCGTCTAGGTAATATTGATATATTTGTTTTGGTATTGTGATTCGCTTCGACCGGTTTATTTGCTGATAAAAACTTGTGTATAAAATCTTTGCTTGGCTGTAGAAACATTCCAGTCGTGTTTGAACAACCAAAATGAATTCTATACAAAATGCGCGTCTGCTGGCGGTGTTCTCAAAGCGATTTGCCTCCACTGAGGTTAAATTGAATGTGAGTTACAGCTGTTTAAAAAGTGGAAATGGTATATTCTAACTTAGCTTAATAACAGGCACAGATATTGGATAATGCAGTAACTGAGAAACGGCCCTTTAATGAGGTGCCGCGACCCAATAAATTGAAGTTTATGCGCAGTTTTATGCCTGGTGGAGAATTTCATGAGACTTCCATGATGGATTTTGGCATGACAATGCGTCAACGTTATGGCGATATCTTTATAATGCCCGGCATGTTTGGACGTCCCGATTGGGTGGTTACTTTCAATCCAAAAGATATTGAAATGGTATTCCGCAATGAGGGTATCTGGCCACATCGTGAGGGTTTTAATTCAATTGATTATTTTCGCTCACATGTGCGTACAGATATCTATGGCTATAGCAAGGGTTTGGTTACCACGTGAGTAGAGCCAAGGCTTAAAATGGTTAAGAAAAAGGAATTGAATTGGATTTACTTTAAATCAGGCAATCCGAAGAGTGGGGCAAGCTGCGTTCAGCGGTCAATCCCATCTTTATGCAACCCAAGGGCCTGAGAATGTATTACGAGCCCCTGTCCAATATTAACAATGAGTTCATCGAGCGGTAAGTCAGAGCCTGGTTTAAGTGGAGCAACCATTAAACCGCCTTTTGTTTTTGTAGCATCAAGGAGATACGTGATGTTAATACCCTGGAAGTGCCAGCCAACTTTGAAGAGGAAATGAGTCGACTTATTTTTGAGTCTTTGGCCTTGGTGGCTTTTGATCGGGAAATGGGTTTAATACGTAAACGCCGAGATAATCCTGATGCTTTGGCCCTATTTGGCATGATCCGTCAGACAACCAAACTCATTTTTCAACTAGACTTGCAACCCTCTATGTGGAAATGGGTGTCCACACCCACTTTTAGAAAAATGATGCGTATGCTTAACGACAGTCTGAACATTGCCCAGCGTATGTTGGAGGAAACCAGTCAGGATTTGGAGCAGCGTCGCCAGAGGGGCGAGCAAGTCAATGCCAATAGTATGATGGAGCGCATGTTGGCAATTGATCCGAAAATGGCTCTGATCATTGGTATGGATGTAATGTTTGCCGGCGTGGATGCCAGCTCTTCTTTGCTGTCAGCTTTGCTCCTGTGTTTGGCTAAAAATCCCGAGAAACAGAACAAACTGCGGGAGGAGCTCTTGAAGGTGATGCCCACCAAGGATACACAACTCAATGAGGAGAATATGAAGGATATGCCTTATCTAAGAGCTGTAATCAAAGAGGCTTTACGCTATTATCCCAATGGTTTGGGTAACATTCGCTCATGTCCCACAGATATTACACTGTCCGGCTATGAGATACCCAAAGACACCACCGTTTTGGTGGCCGCCAATGCTTTGATGAAGGACGAAACCTATTATGAGCGTGCAAATGAGTTTTTACCCGAACGCTGGCTACGTGATCCCACCACCAACAAGAAATCGCAAATGAATCCATTCACATTTGTGCCCTTTGGCTTTGGACCACGCATGTGCATTGGTAAACGCATAGTTGATCTGGAAATGGAAACAACTGTGGCCAAAGTTATACGCAACTTTCATGTGGAATTTAATTATGATGCTTCCAAGCCATATAAGATCTTCTTTTTGATGGAGCCGGCCATACCCTTCCGTTTCAAGTTCAGCGATGTGGAGCAGTAGCTGAAAGAATTACCAAATGTGTTGTAAATATAGTTTTAAAATTGTAAATATGTTGATATTAAATAAGGCTGCCAAATTGATATGTTTGCTTTTGAAAAAAGTCGATTTATTTATTATAGTTACCAAAATTAAATATAATCAAGCGTGATCAGTAAAAGTACTACTCCACAAAACGCAAATACTTCTGTTAAATTTTCGAAATAAATATACACAAACAAAACTTAAGACAATAACAAAAACACTCATAATTATATGTAGAAATCTATAAACATTTTTTAAAATACCTTCACTTCTCAATTCCATATTAATTTTATATTATTAAGTCCAGATCTTTGGATTTTCTTGTATTTAAAGTCAGACTGAATCAATCAGCTGACTTTGATGGGTAAAAAAATAATACGACATAAACCTAAAAACGACCCAAATTGTATGGGAATAGAGTCGTTTTTGGGATCGAAAGCGATTTGTAGAACACATAGGAGTGACTTTCAAATTTTGATAAATCATCCCCCAAAATTACGAAAATGGTCGGAAGACTGTTATTTGAAGATCTTTTTTTTTCATCCGGAATAATACAAACTTATTTTCACATTTTTAAAAATACGGAAAATTTGCAAAAAAAAAAAAAATTATCCTCCATTCGATCGGACCCAAATTCTGTTTGAAAGCTCTATGTGGAAATTTCAATAAAATTTTATTCACTTTTGTTTAAAAATTCACCCACATACAAAAATATGAAACACATTACTTTGAAATTTTGGCAAATATTCCACGAAAGTCGGAAAATGCACAGTAAACTGATGTATGATTTTTATCCGATCAGCTCCAAATTTATTTTTAAAGCTTTAATTAACAAAATATTACCATCCGGATTTTCAAAGTTTGAAAAAAATATTGAAAAATTTGTTTTTCAATTTGATCGGATTCGAAATCATTTTCAATTCAACCCCTAAAGTCGGAAAATAGGCGGAAAATTTATGAATGAAACTCCCCTTATTTTTATTATATTAGCTTTAATGTAGAGATTAGATTTTAAGCTCTACATAACAAAATGTTACCAACGGGACTTTCCAATTTTGAAATAACCCGAAAATTGGCGGAAAATGGTTAGAAAAATGTTTAAATACTTAGTTTTTTACACAAGTGCAAGCGAAGCCGCGCGGGTATACGCTAGTTCTATATATTATTAAGTCCAGATCTTTGTATTTTATTTATATTTAAAGTCAGACTTAATCAATCAGCTGACACCAAGCTTCTAAAAATTTGTTTTTATCCTAACAGGGGTATTCATAATCAATATTTCTCACATCTAAAGGCTTTGTGTACGCCGCTGTTGGCATACCTTCTATTAATACATTCTGCACAGATAAATCTAAGAATAACAAATGACACGGGTTAAGGTTAATAAATAGTGAATTTAAAGACTTTACCATTCAAATTAAAAATAGGTTTTTAAAGGGTCAGAGAGGCTTCCTTCTATGCGTTACGAATATAAGAACTTTTTCATCTTACCCTCTGCAGGGGTATTAAAAGCTAATAGTGCGTACTCTTCGTATGAAAATCGGCTAAAACTGGGTAAAGTTTGAACTTTGTAACTTGAAGGTCCTAAGTATAAGTCTCTCTCTCACTTACACATATTAATGTATAAGGTGGGGGCTGCAGCTAACGCTAAGGCACCGAATATTGTTTTGCTTATAAGTTAGAACACCATTATTGTTCATCTGACCTGAAGCGATATCTTTTTTCTCCTTTTTGGTTTTCTTCTTTGGGTCCTTGTTCCCTCGAGGGAACCCAGCAATATACTTAAGGATATATGTATGTAGCCATCGACTCGGCTGTTGATGCTGATCAAGTATATATATAATTTCTAAGGTCGAAAATGCTTTCTTCTGCCAATTATACGATTCAGCATGTTTTTAGAAACTGTTGGAAGAGATGCAAAAAATATTCACATATTGTTCAACCAACTTATTAATAAAGACTTTCCCACATTTCTCCTAGACTATTATTTATCTTGATAATTATAGCACGCGCGACAATTGTCTGTCAAACATTGAGGTTTGTTGTTATTGTTTTTCTTATCATTAGTTCGGTGCTAGCCCATAATTCTTGTAGTAGATTTAGCAAATCATGCAAAGAAAGCAGCTGTTAGTCGATCATCGTGAACAGGACCTTCTTAAAATCAAAATGTTGGCTAGTCATGCTTTTTAGCATTTTCAAAAGCTCTGACTAGGCGATTTCGGTTTATTTGTTTTGATATTGTAATTCGTTTCGACCGGGTTATTCGCTGATAAAACTTGTGTATATAAACGGTGCTTCGCTGTAGAAGCATTTCAGTCTTATTTCAACAACCAAAATGAATTCTATACAAAATGCGCGTCTATTGGCTGCGGTCTCAAAGCGATTTGCCTCCACTGAGGTTAAGCTGAATGTGAGTTACAGCTGTTTGAAAAGTGGAAATTAAATATTGAACTTAACCTATAACAGGCACAGATATTGGATAATGCAGTCACTGAGGCACGCCCCTTTAGTGAGGTACCGCGTCCCAAAAAATGGCAGTTTATGCGTAGTTTTATGCCCGGCGGTGAATTTCATGATTCTTCTATGATGGATTTTGCCATGAAGATGCGTCAACGGTATGGCGATATCTTTATAATGCCTGGAATGTTTGGACGTCCCGATTGGGTTATGACTTTCAATACAAAGGATATTGAAATGGTATTTCGCAGTGAGGGTGTATGGCCAATACGTGAGGGTTTTGGTACTATGGATTATTTTCGCACACATGTACGTAAAGATGTCTATGGATATACCAAGGGCCTGATAGCTACGTGAGTAAAGCAAGGACTAAAATGGTTGAGGAAATGGAATTATATAGGATTTACTTAAAATCAGGCAATCCGAAGAGTGGGGCAAGCTGCGTTCGGCGCTCAATCCCATCTTTATGCAACCCAGGGGACTGAGAATGTATTACGAGCCCCTGTCCAATATTAACAATGAGTTCATCGAGCGGTAAGTCAGAGCCTGGACTTAGTCAAGCAACCATTGAACGGCTTTTTGTTTTTGTAGCATCAAGGAAATACGTGATGCTAAAACCCTGGAAGTGCCAGCCAACTTTGAAGAGGAAATGAGTCGCCTTATTTTCGAGTCTTTGGCCTTGGTGGCTTTTGATCGGGAAATGGGTTTAATACGTAAACGCCGTGATAATCCAGATGCTTTGGCACTATTTGGCACGATCCGTCAAACAGCGAAACTTATTTTTCTATTAGATATGCAACCCTCCATGTGGAAATGGGTGTCCACACCCAATTACAGAAAAATTATGCGCGTGCTTAATGATAGCGTGGATATTTCCCAGCGTTTGTTGGAGGAGACCAATCAGGAACTGGAGCAACGTCGCCAGAGGGGCGAGCAAGTCAATGCCAATAGCATGATGGAGCGCATGTTGGCAATTGATCCGAAAATGGCTGTGATTATGGGTTTAGACATAATGTTTGCCGGAGTGGATGCCACTTCGAATTTGCTATCAGCTTTGCTCCTGTGTTTGGCCAAAAATCCCGAGAAACAAAATAAACTGCGAGAGGAGCTCTTAAGGGTGATGCCCACCAAGGATACTTTACTCAATGAGGAGAGTATGAAGGATATGCCTTATCTCAGAGCTGTGATCAAAGAGGCTTTACGCTATTATCCCAATGGTTTGGGCAACCTACGCACAAGTCCCACAGATATTACACTTTCCGGCTATGAGATACCCAAAGACACCACCGTTTTGGTGGCCGCCAATGCTTTGCTGAAGGATGAATCCTATTATCCGCGTGCAAATGAGTTTTTACCCGAACGCTGGCTACGTGATCCCAACACCAATAAGAAGACAAAAATGGATCCCTTTACATTCTTACCCTTTGGCTTTGGACCACGCATGTGCATAGGTAAACGTGTGGTGGATTTGGAAATAGAAACAACTGTGGCCAAACTAATACGCAACTTTCATGTGGAATTTAATTATGATGCTTCGAAGCCATATAAATCTTTCTTTTTGATGGAACCAGCCATTCCCTTCCGTTTCAAGTTCAGCGATGTGAAGCAGTAGCTGAACGATACCCAATAAATATAGTTTTAGAAATTGTTATTTGTTGATATTTAATAAAGCTGCAAGACTGATAAGTTTGCTTTTGATAAGATTATAGCTACTGACCCTAGACAAAGAATTCTTCAAACCTATTTAGTATCTGCTACAAAGCTTTCATATTTGATATTAGAAATTGTGCTTAAGCTTATCACCTCTTTAGTATTTGTTTTTTTATTTTTATTTTTGATTACATACCTTTCAGCTTTTGTGGGGCCTCCAAATTGCTTTTTAATTGCCTGAGAGCCCAACCAAAAATCGAACAACATTTAAACAAGCTCCAAAATGTTTAGTGGTCATTCCCTGAACTAGTGAGGCTGCCTGCCGGCAGGCAGGTGCTGTCTGTGCCCAGTTGGAGTTGGCCATTTGGCCAATTGGTAAATGCAAATTTAATTAGCGGCTAATTTTGTAAAATTGACATCAAATTGAAAATTTAGCAGCCAATCTATACTGGGCAAATGGCCAGGCATCAAATAAATTTATTTTCCCGGGGAGAACCAAATAAAATGTTTGTTTTAACTTTCGTTTTAGATAGATTTAAATTGTGTCCAATCAATATTTGTAGTTTTATAATGTCATTTACTACTGCAATTAAATCTTTATCAAATTTTTCTCAAATTTTTGTAAAACCAAAAATTAATACTACAACAAGGCAAACATAAGTTGTATAGTTTTGTGAATTAAGGTAAAATACTTCAACAATTTAAATAGGTAATGTCAAGTCTTAAAACTAAGATAAAAATTCTTAGTTAAAATTTTAAGTAATTCTTACCTTAATCCAAGCTAAAATAAATCCTTAAAGTTTATATACCTCAATCTTAAGACATATCATACCTTAAAATTTAGGTAATTTATATAAAGTGCTTAAAGCCTTTAGGTTTAGATTGTCCTTAAATTTAGGACCCCTTGGCCTTGGCTCCATTTTTCTAGGTAAAGTACCGCTTTATTGGTGTCTAAATTTTAGACAATTTTGTCTTCCTTTTTTTTTTTAACAGACGGAATTTTTGACTTCGTTTAGACACAAATAAAAAAATTATGATTTTTGCCCTTCCAAGTATGCTATCTTTGTGAATATGAATAATTAAGGAAAATATTTATTTTTTTGGTGGCCTTATTATACCTTTGCAGAGGGTATATTAAAATTGTCACGATGTTTGTAAGGCAGAGAAGGAAGCATCTTCTACCATATAAAGTATATATTCTTGATCAGCATGATGAGCTGAGTTCAATTCCGTCTGTCCGTCCGTCCGTCCGTCTTTCCGTCGTTCTGTTTCTCTGCTATCTCCTCCCTCAGTTTTAAAGCTATCTTGACCAAACTTTGCAAAAAGTCTTTAAATACATATAGGCTGCACATTTGACGAAATCGGCCGGATCGAATGACTATATCATATAGCTGCCATAGGAACGATCGGACCAAAAACTAGTTCTAATGAAAAAAACTTTTTTGTTTTCCATCGTAGCGTCACCAATCGTATTATATATATACTTTTTATGATTCGACACAATTCTGAAAAAATTGATCAAAATCGGATGATTACAGCATATAGCTGCCATATAAACGGGCGATCCAAAAACTAGTTCTAGTGAGAAAAACTTCTTTGTTTTCCATCGTAGCACCACCAATCGTGGTATTTATTAGTTTTATATAATTTCACACAATTCTAGAAAAATTTATCAAAATCGGATGACTATAGCATATAGCTGCCATATAAACGGTCGTTCAAAAAACTAGTTCTAGTGAGAAAAACTTGTTTGTTTTCTATCGTAGCGTCACCAATCGTGATATATATGAGTTTTATATGATTCCACATAATTCTAAAAAATAAAAGTAAAGTAAAATAGTTCAGTGAGAAAAACTTTTTGTTATCACGTAGCGTAAACTGTAATTAGTTTTATAGCTTACAAAGAAATGTATAAAAATCGGATGACTATAGCATATAGCTGCCATAGAAACGGTCGGTCAAAAAACTAGTTCTAGTGAGAAAAACTTTTTTGTTTTCCATCGTAGCGTCACCAATCTTGGTATATGTTAGTTTTATATGCTTTCACATAATTCTGAAAAAAATTATCAAAATCGGATGACTATAGCATATAGCTGCCATAGATACGGTCGGTCAAAAAACTTGTTCTAGTGAGAAAAAGTTTTTTTTTTCCATCGTAGCATCACCAATCTTGTATATATTAGTTTTATATGCTTTCACACAATTTCTGGAAAAATTTATCAAAATCGGATGACTATACATATAGCTGCCATAGGAACGGTCGGTCAAAAAACTAGTTCTAGTGAGAAAAACTTTTTGTTATCAATCAACTATATTTAGTTAGATACTCTAACCAGCTAATTTGAGCGTAACAACTACTCAAATAAATCTTTTTTAGAGCGAAATTATATTATTTGTTTAATTATGAAAAATCTTCCGGACAAGCGCTGATTGGGGAACTTAAGCTTCTCTCTTATAAAGGTCTTCCTTATGGTATGCTAGCAGACAGCAGGACAAGATTTATATTCCAAGAACTATTGTACATCGCTCAAAGAGTAAATAAAGGTGGGAAATATTCAATTAATCCATATTAATCAGACAAATGTCCTAGGAATCCACAAATCACTTTATTGTAGTCTTTTATGCACTAACTTTACAAGGCATCAGAAGCTCAGCAGCATGCGTGTGAATGAGAACTTAGAATTCATAGTCAAAAGTCTAGACCAGACCTGGCCAAGCCATAGCCACTGTGTGAATCGGTGGCAGCATTTGACTGTGGCACTCACCAACACAAACTCATTTTTCTGTACTCTCCAATAGGCTCTGGTCTAGACCATGCATCATTTTGTGAGTCGAATATTCCGCTCTCATTTGCATTTAGCCTTGTGCAATCCGAATGGATAAGGACCTACGTTTGCACCTTGAATCATTTCCCTGCTCTACCAAGCAGCGGTTAACCCCACTTCCTTAATAATAATCTTTTAACTATTTACACCCTTAGGGGGTTGACTCCCCCATCCCTGATGGCAACATTGCATCATCAAAATCATCAAATTACAAGCCAATGGAGAAAATCCATTGACAAGTGCACAGTGAGGCCCGGGGAGGGGGAAGAGGGAAGTGCGTGCAGGGACAAGGGGTGATTTAATTTGAATTCTTCGTATTTTAACACAAAAGCCAAAAGCATACAACCAAAAATGAACTTAAGTTTCGGCCAAAGAATCTTGTTGAAGAATTTCTATTTTAGAATTTGTCATGTCTTCGCCTTAGCAGCGCCTTAGTCCATAAAATATATTGCCCAGGCGGCTGCTGAGTAGGGGTGGGGGCGGAGGCGGAGGCCGTCGCGTTGGGTGTGTGCAAATATGCGAAAGCTAAATGTCAGAGCCAACCCTTTTGCTTTCTTTCTATTTAATTTTTTTTTTTACTCTTTGGCTGGTGGAAAGGAAAGTTTTTGCGCTTATCTTAAGCTGCGCTGACAGGCAGCAAGCGGCAAGCGAAGAAACACAAGTACAAGCTGGACCAAAAGGGGGGGAGGGGGAGGGGTAGACAATGGCAAACGTCAAGTTATAGAAATTGCTCTGGCTGCCTGCAAAACGAAGAACAAAAAAAAAATTAAAGGACATGCTCAACGCATTCCTTGGGACACTGGCTGACAGTGAGTGATTTGACCATACCCTCATTTGCGTGCAGCAGCAGCAGGACCTGGGACCAGGACCAGGACCAGTACCAATGGATTAATGTGCAAGGATGCGACTCGTCTGGCAGGCCAAAGAAAATTACGTCAACTACGCACTGGGCCAACCCCCTGTTTGGAAATCTGATGTTGAGAGTTGGGTGGGTGGGGGATGAGGGGGGAGCGCTTCTTGGGTGGGTGGGAGTGGCTCATTTACGCGCTGCACTCGAGTTACACGCCAGAGAGAACTTCTCCAAGCTATTTCTGCGCCCAAATGACAGCGAAATGTAATAATGAAAAACTTTTTCTTTGTCAACTTGATGAGTATGAAATTTTTCACAAAAAGCAACGGGAGAACGGGTTGTTAGGGCTGCTGGAAAGGGGGACGGGGCTGGGGAAATATGAAACGTCAGAGCAAACGAAAGGGTTGCTCTCGAGATTAGTTATGGCAAAAGGAATTTCCAAGCGAAGGCGCACAAATGATTGCATGCCGCATTACGCATACGCCATGTGGTGTGTGTTGTGTTTTAAAATTGAATTTTAATAGCTAGAGAAAGAGAGACCATGCACAAAATGCCCAAAAAGGACCAACCAACCGCCCCACCCACCCGGCCAATCACATGTTCTGCATTTTTACTTTGTACTGGGTCCGTCCGGTGCGTACCGCCGCTCAGCATTGTGGAATTCATAAGCTATGTGCGTTGAGGGGCTCCTCTATGCAAAAAAGCATTTTTGCCGCGGCAAAGGCGATCCCGATCCCGCCTGGCATGCCATTAACCCACTCGCAAAAAGCGCAAAATCGCTTAAATTATTGTTACAAGCTGCCAGCCAGCCAGCCAGCCAGCCGGAGAGGCCACCCGAGCTCAGGAGCTCTGCTTTTCGCTGCCTTTTGCTTTGAGAGTGCCAGTTAGCATAACTCCGCCAGCCGCAGGCGAAAATGTCTGCGCTTTGCGTTTGCCGTTTCTGCTGTTGATGCTTTTTGGTGAATGCGGCCGCTTCACCTACCTCACGTTTAGAAATATGCGGCCGTTTGGAAGCATAAAGACAAACTTCCCGTTTCGTGGGTTTTTTTTTTTCGTCTTTCCTTTTAAAGGTGTACAGAGGGAAGGCAGTAGGTGATGCAAGCATAAAAATGTCCTTGATGCAGTCTAATATAAGTTTTGAAATAGGTTTTTAAAATGGTTTTATATGTTTTCGTCAATATTTAGATAACAACAATCTTGAAGTGTATAGCAAATTGGATAAGCATAGCCAATTAATTCGTCTGTGTCTTTTCAGAACAGGTTAAGAAACAAAATCGTTACCTAATGTATGATCTGATCCGAAAAGAAGCAAATTTAGTTCCCATTCTGAGTTGCTTCTACGCCATCTTCGACCCCATAAGTATTTATATTCTGAATCAGCGATGGGCAGGACTGGGCTCTTTTTTTGGCTCAATTAGCTCACTCCGTTATTTCTCTAAGCTAGCGTTTATTTGGACGCCACTCAGTTGCATTCGCAATTGCGTCGCTTCGAAAAGAATAACAAAAACAAAAGGCATGCCATTCTGGCTCACATACACGTGTGTGCGACGACCAAGACTTGAGCTGCCAGACGTTTGCTCGACTCGAGCTTCGCTTATAAGGGTTTTTTTTTGTTTTGTTTTTGTTGGACTGCTCCTTAATTTCCTAAATTTCTGTACTTTAAAAAAAAAACGTTGCTGTTCGAATTCGGCGTTAAACTGTAGGTCCCTTCCGAAAATTAACAAATGCACACGAGCCAAGAGATTGAGAGAAGCTCGGTTAGGCCCTTTTGGGGCCTAGAACTCGTTAAAGCAAATCTAAATTAGTTGACGGAACGATTTTTTTCAGGGACCGTAAATAACGATTTTTTTTTTTTTCATCAAAAAAATCATTTGCTCCTAATGACTCTATGAGAGTGGAAAATATACCAATCAAATGCCAGATGGCTTATTTGTCCATTTGCACCATGATTTTCAAATTTTGAATTTTTTGATAACTCTCAAAAATAACGATTAATTTTTAACAAATATTTAAAAAATTAACATTAATTTTTGAGCATCAAAATAAAAATCTAAGATAAGAGTTAATTATAAACCGATTATTAATGGATTCAAAAAATAAAAATCCTAAATAAGAGTTATTTAATGATTTTTAAATAGAACCATATGAAAAATAAAAACTGAATAAGTATTATTTTTAAGCATTAAACTAAAAATAACTGAAACTAAGAAAGATTTTTAAAATCTAAACTATAGAAAATAAACTCAAATATATTTGAGTAAAAAATATAAATCTAATATAGAGTTATTTAATGATTTTAAAAAAAATCTAAAAAAATAAGGATTATTTTTTGTTCAAAAAAATAAAAATCTAAATTAAAAATTATTATATGATTTTTTTTTTTCTCAAAATAAAAATCATTTTAAAATAAAAACTATGAAAAACTATTTTTTAGCCTCTTAAATAATAGTTTGCTGGCAGGGCATATAATTTTAGAATGATTGCAACTTTACAAAGTGTGGCCGAATAATTTTTTTGAAGAGTTCGGTCACACTAAAAGCAGAACGAAATCAAATCTAAAGCTTAGTATCCACCTTACCAAAATTTTTTTTATTTTCATTTTTATCCCGTTACTCGTAGGTAAAAGGGTATACTAAGTTCGTGCAAATGTATGTAACGGCAAAAGGAAGCATCTCCGACCCCATAAAGTATATATTTCTTGATCAGCATCAATAGCCGAGTCGATAGACATGTCCGTCTGTCCTGTCTGTCTGTCTGTCTGTCTCCTCGTCTGTCCGTCTGTCGTCCGTCGTATGAACACCTATATCTCAGAGACTATAAGAGCTAGAGCTACCATTTTTCCAGTGTAGACTTGTATTGTCTGCCGCAGACCAAGTTGTTTCAAATTTTTGCCACGCCCCTCGCCCCCGCAATATGAAAAAACCCTCTATCTCCCACAATTTTGAAAAATAGATTGTTCGAACCTTCTAGACATATATTTTAATCATCTTACCTATCGATCGCCTACATCTTTTCCGATCAGATGAAAGAAAGAAGAGTTGCCACCCCCGCAATTTGGAAGAAACTTTATATCTTCCACAATTTGGGCATGTCGTGATCTAATTAAATATTCTTAAATAAACCTTAAGTAACGGTATTGAAGTCGAGCAGGGCCGACTTCAACTTATCTTCTCGTTTTTGTTAGCTAAGCGCAACATACATTGAAGAAGGGAGGAAAAAATAAAAAAAAAAACTTATTCTAGATAAAAAAAGTTATTTTATAAACTGTTGGTCTAAATGATGATTCTCCGTATGAATCAGAGAACAACGCAGATTATCCAAATTCATTAAATTAATCTTGTAGGGAGGTCTTATATGATGATTCTCTTCGACGTCTTTCTATAAAAACCCCTCTTCAACCTCGTCTTCTCAACAAACGTCTATTTTCTATTTGGATGGCCCCTCAAACGTTCCAAATAATCAGCAGCCTGTTTATTCATTATGTCTCCAACTTTTGGCACATTTAGTTCTCATATACCACGGTGCTCCTGATATTTTGCGTAGTAATGGAGCCTGGAAGACTCGCAAAATTGTCTAGTTGTGATTTTGATGCTATGCCATATACCTGGCCTGGCCAGGCTGCAGCAATTATAGCCTCCAGTTTTTATTCCATTTCATTTCAGCCATTTTGTGTGATCTGTTTGCTTGGGAATAAAGCACTTTAAAATGTATTGCCTACATTTAAGGGCTGTGGTCTAGAACATTAGGGACTATGAAACATATTGCATGGTTTTAGGGGCCAACTGTCATTTGCATTGCCTACTTTTTTGGGCAACCTTGTGTAGCAATGCCATAGAGAGAGAGGGAAGATATAGTTGACTGCCACTTAAGTTATAAAAATGTTTTAAGAATTTTTGTTAACTATAATTAACTTTTAAGAAATTGTCGATGGGTTGAAAGACTACCAAGGCCCAATTTCTCCTCTCCTACATTACTCTAAGTGTCACATAAACTAAAAAATATAACAGAGTAAGGGCCGCTTTCTCATCTATTAAATAGGTGCCAGCTATATGTCAGATAAAACAAGATTTGTCTCTGTTATTTGTTAGATTATGTGACAGATATTGTGCAAGAAATAAACCTATATTCTTTTATCTGACACATATCAGCTATATAGAAGATGATTGGCCATGGTAAATTTGATCTGTAAATGATTAAAAACATTTAGACATTATTTCGGCTATTAAAAACGGACTAAAAACACTTAGTCATTATTTCGGTTTTTTAAAACGGACACCTAAGCTACAAAATATTAAAAAAAAAATAGAAAAAAAATTCGGAGCTGCTTAAAAAGTTTGAAGAATTAAATGGCAAATAATATTACTAATAACTGTGTGTTCTCTAGCTTGATGATGTAAGAGAGAATTTAACTGCAATTTGGAACTAAAGGAACTGAAGATTCTTGAATTTTTCTCTAGAAAAGCATTTTTATGAATGTTTTATAAAAAAAAGGATGAAGGATCAACATTTTTAATAATTATGTCTTTAATCTCTCACAATATTGGGTTAGAAATATACCGCTAAGATAGCTCAAGCTTCTATCTAACTCAACAGATGACTTAACAGCTGGTGTGTGTCAGTTTGGTTATAAAGTCCTAACCTGCCTGCTCGAATGCAAAAGCAATATTTTCATTCATCAAGCGCAGCGCACACGCACAGCCAAAAATTCACACCACACACACACACACACAGAAGTCACAGCCCAATGGCCGCCACCCACTCAACTCAACTCACTCACCCATTCATGTATTTTATGTTTTGTTTACATTGCCGGCTGGCGAATCAGCCACAACAACAACAAGGATAACTCATGACGTCACCAGAGTGCGTGCCATAAAAGTCAGTATAAGAGTAAGAGCATAACTGTTATACAGGATGTGCTGTAACTAAAGAGCACTCCAACGTTAACGAAGTGTGCTCCTCGAAGGTTGAAGGTTTATACTCCCTGTGCGCAATTAAGGAAGGAACTCGCAATTTGGCTGCTCATTTCGAACATTTTGCGGTGAGTTGAAGTTTCCGCAAAAAGTGCGAGAGAGAGAGAGAGAGAGAGAGCGAACGAGGTGCAGCAACGTCATCATCAACCACATCAGCAGCAGCAGTGGCAGCAGCAGTTACCAAAAGTTGTCGCAGAAACGAGTCAACGTTCGAGTACATCGGTCGGGTCATTGCGCTGAGTGTTGCACTTGGTTGTCGGGTAAGAGAGAGAGAAAGAGAGAGGAAGCACATGGAGCCTAAAAGTAGGCAATGGATTCTAAAAACATTCAATACGCTAAAAGTAAGTACTAACATTTCTTTATGGCCGGCTTTCTTTCTCTCATTGGTCTCTCTCTCTCTCTTAATGTGGTTACTTCGCCTGCGCCAAGCCTTAACATGAAAAAGAGCGCCAAAAACCCCCCCGCGTAGTAAGCGGGCGAAGTTCAAGTGCCCCGCGTAGTACTATACTACGCTAGGGTTAAGCACTTTTACCTGCCGCTATCATTAAAATTCCATTTCCAAGCTCTTCATTTCTTTATTTGGTTATCTTTGTGTTTGTGGCCAACCCCCCAACAGACTGACTGACTGAATGACTCTGACTTCCCCTTTGTTGTTGTTTTCCTTGTCTGGTGCAGCAGCACGTGTTGTGTGAAATTTCCGCCACGGCAACAAAAGTGCGAAATAATGACCGAATCGGCCTGTCACATGGCTGACTGCGCCTGGTAGCAATCCAGACTGGTCCTGGGCCACACAATATTGGGTATTGTTCAGACCTGCATCAACAGGGAAAACAAAAATGTGTTGCCTACTTTTAGGCTTGAAAATCATGAACATGAGCTTAACTTAGGAATATCGTTAGTTTTTTTTTTTTTACTTACTTCAGCCTGGCTTTAATCCCTTAAACTGGCTTAAACTTAAGCAGCCACTAAAGTCTTCCCAGTGTGTGTGAAAGCACACAGGCGCCCAGACAAACAGGAAACAATGCTTGCAGGCAATGCCAGCCACAAAAGGTAACGAATCCGCTGCGATAACAGCTCAAAGAGCAGAAGCAGAAGCAGCAGCAGCAGGTGAAAGCATATCAAAATTCCAGCCACTAAAGTTAAATGATGCACACACATTGCAGCATTTGTACAATTTCTCAGTTTAAATTCCCAGCCATGAGGCAATACACATATCAGTTCACACCATCATCGACCGCCACTTTGGGCGTTGCAAATGTCATTAATGAATGGCCATTAACCAAAGCTCAAAAGGTTTTTTAAAATTGTGCGTAAATATATATGTAATGTTGAAAATCTTGTGTGCAGTCTGCAAGCTAATTGAATCAAAATCAGCAAAAGGTTGTTTCAACTTTTGCCCCAGACAAAAAATTTCATTATATATTTGCATATTTTGCCCGGCAGGAGGCAAGCTGCATAATTGAATTAAAGATGCCACAACTAAAACTCACATTTTTTGTATTTTGTTCAATGCGTGTGGGCGTTGTCAAAAAAAAAAAAAAAGTCTGCCAAAAGTGGGGCCCCCATTAATTTATGCAAACAATAATAATCGCTTTTTCAATTAAACACAATTTTTTGTCTGTTTCTTACAGCAGACAAAACAATATTTTTTAATTTAACTCAATTAGTATTGAAATAATATTCAACTAAAATATTATTCACCAAATATTTGTAAGTTAATGTCAGAAAGTTGATTTCTTTGGTCTTCACAAAGTGAGCGGAATTGTATAGTTTGTTCAAGGGATCTAGTTTCTAGTAAGACGTTAAGAAATGCCTAATTAATTTGGCAGCAAAGACGAAAACCTTTCGGTTTAACAATAAATACAATATTTTGAGTTGCAAGACAAAAGCGTAAGCAGAATTGTGATTCTACGAATTTTATTCTTTGCTTTTTAGGTACAAAAAGTATAAATGAGCTTGTGCAAATATATGTAACAGTCAAAAGGTAGCATATCCGACACTATAAAGTATAAAGATTCATTATCAGCATCAACAGCCGAGTTAATATACCCATGTCGGTCTATACGTCTGTCCGTTTAAACGAACAAATCTCAGAGATGGTCTTTTACCAGAGGCTCGAAATTAATTTTTTAATGTTTTAAATTTAATTTTTTATCTACTGATAGTAAGTTTTGTAAGTAGATTGTTCGATCTTAAGAATATATAATGATCGATTCACCAAGTTTGGGCACAATCAGATAGTCAAGTTCTAAGCAAATCAAACAATTTGGAGCTGTTTGCTTTCTTCATTCTGCTCATATTCCCGCTATTATATTAAGGATGGCTTCTCACTAGATATCGTAAGCAGCTTCAATTATTTAGTTTATAGCAAAATATATAATAAATTTGTTTTAAAGAATTTGAGAAAAATCAAGAACTTTGTACTAAAATCAAGTACAAACGGTGTCAGACAAGTCTACGAAAATACTTGCCTACGCGCTCACTCGACACCCATGAACGAATCATACTTATTTTCCGAAGTACGAAATCGGTATTCATTATATCCTGTTGTGCCCTCGTTTGAGTACAAAAATTATAAGTTTTTCGTACTTGATTTAAGAATTTTGTTCTCATTGTTAGGAACATTTTGGGTAAATTTTAAACTTAAGACTGATTCGTACTTACTTTAAGTACATATCAAGTACGGATTATACTTGACAATTTTTAGTACGAAACGGTATAATTCAATCCCTTAGAACGCTGGCAGCCGTTTCTTTCTTCTGAGTGTACTTTCTTACTTTGGCATTCAAAAAATCGAAAATCTTTGTTTTATTTTTCTTAAAAAACGCCGAAAATCTAAGTTGTAAGCGTTTCAGAGTAGGTCACGTCACTCGTTAGTTTTCCGGTCTCTCTCTCTCTCCTCTAAACTCAGTACCAGAGTGCTGTCTTGTGTAGGCTGCGACCTTCTTCTAATAAATAGCATATTCACCAGTTACTTTCTCAGGTTTTGTCATGAAATGTCACCCTATTATTAAATTATGTAGACTTGAATTTATTTATAATTCTAAAACGAAATATTTTGTCCGTCTCCTATTATTATTTTTAATGCTCGCAATGGTACTTTCCATCTCTTCATTTCGTTGTCGTAGCTGTCGCAACTAACGATTTTGACAGAGAAATATGTTGTTGTTTGTAGTCCTTGAACCTGCTTTATGCAAATAAATTAAATAATTGTATTATTTTAATACAAAGTATATAAGAATATTTATTTATTTTTTATTAATTCCATTAATTTAATTTTATGCGATATTCATCAACATTTTACGAATATGAGAATATTTTGCACATTTATAACTATTCACAGCACATACGACTTTTGAGAGCAGAGTCAAAAACCTAACTTTCTCTTAAAAAAATGTGTCGTTCTGCTTTTCCGCTTTTGCCCAACGATCAGATATCGTTCGGGTTTGACTTCATTCTCTTCTTTGTGTCTTAGCTTAACTACTGAGAGCGCTCTCATCCCTCTCTCTCTCTCTTTTGAACCGTTTCAAGATATACAGAATTTTAGCCTTACGAAGACATGAGAATTTAACGGTAAATAAAGCCGAATTGCAAGTCAATGACTATCTCTGTGTAAATTCATGCCAAAAACATACTGCAAAGTCCGAGTGAAATTATTGGGCACATTCAGCAGATAATTTTAATGCATGAATACTGACTAATGATTTGTGAGTTTCTGCTGATTGGCATAGATTACAGAATTTGGAGGTTTTTTGGCTTTAATACCTTTTAACAAATAATAAACTCAAACAACTAAATTTCAATAATTATGTATTATAAATAGACGGTCACACTGACAACTTCAATATTATTGCTTGCAGCGGAATTGGGCTGACCCAGCACTCAGTAATCACTCTCACCAATACTTTTTGTTCAATTTAGCGATTGGCAAATCCATCAATTACATTTAGCAGGTAAAATCGATCAAATCATAAAACACAAATCGAAATTATCAGCTGAATGTGTTTCACTGAAATCACTATAAGTAGAAGCCCTCTTGGGGAAAAAACAACTCCCTTTGGCAAGCCATTCTTTAAAGCCAAAGCAAGTTTTTTTTTAACCTACTGTTCCTTGCTTTTAAACTCTACAAAAACGCCTAAGAGATCCTTAAGACGTTTAAGAAATTGAGTTAATTCATTGTGGATTAATTAAAATTTTAAAAAAGTGTAAGATCGGACTAATCTATAACCTTAAATATCATATAATTTTAATTAAGATATTAACGTTTTTCCATCTGTGGGTACGGCCTATACTTAGTTTGTTTGGTTTTGAGATCATTTTGAGCGTCTGGCTTTCGATTTGATTCACCACCCTTTACCAAATTTCTTATAATAATTTGCTAAATTTAAGTAATTTGGACTTATCCGCTTATCCCTTCCAAGTGTAGAATTGTTTCGACTTCCCAGTTCTCATTTCTTAGTTTATGGTTGTAATTGAATCAGCAGCAGCTGGCAACAAACTTTTGGCTGTCCAAGTTCAGACAAAATGCTGTCAACAGCAGCAACAATTGCAGCAAGTTTAACAAATTGTTGCTAACATGAAGCCCGCCAGAAAAGGCAGCAATTAAATAATTGCCGGCCAGGGGATGAATATGGATGGCAAATGGATAGTTGGTGTCTGGATTGGGGGGAACAAATGTTTGCACTGTTGAAAGTCTGCGACAATATTGACACAGCCTCCTCCTACCACGCCCACGCTGACCAAAGCGTTTGTTGATTATTGAATAATAATTAAAATTGTTTAATTTAAAATTAATTTTATAAGCAAGCTGAGTGGGACAGACAGGCCGGAATTAAACAAATATTTTTTTATTAAAATGACAGCCGGCTGCCGGAGAAAAATATGCAAATTTTTTGAGGTGAAGCCAGAGAGGGAGGCTGAGTTCCGGTTGGTCCTTTTCTGCGTTGCTTTAATCATAAATTCAATGCCATATCCTTGGGCCACTGTTAAAGTGTAAATTGCGTACAAATCCTCTTATGTGTGTGTATTTATTTAATATTATTAAATGCATGATGACATATTTTTAATGGCACAAACAAAAAAAAAGAAGAAAATACCATAAAGTATTCTAGCAAAATGTTTGCTTTTAATTAAATTGCATTTGGCATTAATAATGAAATAGTTAATTAATCTATAACAATGGAGACAACAACAAGTCCTAAGCTGGAAATTGATGAAATTTATTTGTAAATAAATTTATTTAAATTAAAACATTTTCATGGAGTAAAAGTTTAAGTATTAATACAATGAAAAACATCTCGACACTTGCTTGAATGGCTGTTTAATGGCTGGAAAAAGGCTGAAATTGTATGTCAATTTTACAAAATTAGCCAATGATTAAATTTGCATTTCCCCCAATTGGCCACAATTGCCAATTACACATGGACAGCAAATTGTGTACAATCGTCCAATCATTTAAAGCTTGTTTACATATTGTTTCATGTTTGATTTAACTCTTGAATTTGTTCAAAAATCTTCCTAATGATTAACTTTTCACTAAGAAATATTTTCTTATATGCCACTGTAAAGTGCCTAGTTAAGAACTATTCCAACTGCAGCATCCCCCATCTTGTGCTTGTCTTTGTCATCTGTTTGTAAGCCTCACATGATGCTTCTTCTGCTGCTGCGCCTATTTGCATGCTAAGCATTTTGAAATTGTCAAAGATGTGCAAACAGCAAACTTGTCTAGCGAGTTGAAAAACTTTTCTTTTACATTTTTATTGTGGGGGGCTATTTACTTAAAGCAATGAAGTACAGCCAAATGATTGTCAAGTGTTTTTATTTATGTTTTGCAGAAGGTAAAGAAATTAAATTAATTCTGCAAGAGATTTGTGTCATTTATGTGATGATTTAGAAATGTTCATTTGTTTGGCCATTAACGACAAGGACAAGGCCCAGCAAAAAAAAGAGAAGAAGGAAATGAAGATATCGGCCAAAGTGTGCTTAAAGCCTAAAGCTAAGCCGTAGAAAAAGTTTTTACCAACAGCAGTAGTAGCCAAGTAGAGCCAAGAGCAGGAGCAAGAAAGATGACTAAGACATGCCATGAATATCAACAGATTTTTATATGCGCATTATGAGGCGGCGGCACATGTGAACATACGCACAAACATGCACTCAGAAAAAAAAGAATTACTTGAATTAAGTACAAATGGTGGAAAAAATAGAAAATACTTGAGCCTAGTGAAAGATTTTTGTTATTTTAAACACAGATCAAACTTGTTAGAAATTTTTTCGAGAAAAAAAAAAAAAATTAACATAGAGAGAAAATTTTGTACAAAGCTCTATTTCGAGTGATGTTAAGCTCTGACATAAACCTTATTTGGGTCCCAGGTCACTGATTGCAGAAAATCTCGAGAGACAAGGCACTTTTACCAACCTCCTTCCCGATAAGGAAAATGTACGTATGCCCATGGCTACGTGCAGGCTTATTATAAAAGAATTATTCAAGCAACAAGCTACTCAAAAATGGCAGTCAGTTAATTTCTGCAAAAAAGCGCGTCTGACCTGGACGACTCGCAGCGAAAAACGCTCATTGAACCTATGTTAGGTTAGGTGTATTACAGGTCCCTGGCTGGACGACTTTTGCAGAAGCTGCAGGAACGAAGAAGAAGTGGAAATTGCCTCACACTTCTTCTGCTCGTGTCCTGCTCTAAATTGTCGAAGAAAGAAATCTCTCAGCTCACACTTCCTAACAGAAATATCCGAGCTTTCGGATATGTCTTCAAAACAAATCTCAGGATTTATAAAGGCCTGTCCCCATAAAAGGTTCCTACAACAATGGAACTCAGGAAATTGGAACTAATTAGGCCCCACAAATGGGGGGAACGGGCCAACTTAATGGCATAATTGTATTGAAGTTTTTTCACCTTCAAAAACCGCCCCAACCTAACCTAACCAAAGCTCTTAATGTCTTTGTGTCAGCGGTGGGCACCAAAATATAACAAAATGAATTTAATTTCGTCTTGAGCGAAAGAACAGTGCGGGTTGCCTGGGCCCAACGGGCTGCTAAGTGACCATCGCTGATATAGTTACTTTACTTAAAATAATAATTTTTTAGAGAAAAAGGCTGTGGTTAGAGCGAGACGAATATAGTAAAAAAAGAACTCATAGAGCGAAACAGCTGAGTAATAGGAAAAGACAGTGGTTAGAGCGAGACGGATATATTAAAAAATAACTTACAGAGCGATAATGACAGCGAACAGCTGATGAATAAGAAAATACTGTGGTAAGAGCGAGACAGATATACTAAAAAAATAGCTTAGAGAGCGCTAATGACAGGGAACAGCTGAGTAATAGAAAAAGTCTGTGGTTAGAGCGAGACCGATATAGTAATAAAGAACTTATAGAGCGAAACAGCTGAGTAATAGGAAAATACAGTGGTTAGAGCGAGACAGATAAAGTAAAAAAACAACTCTGAGAGCGAAAATGACAGCGAACAGCTAATTAATAGGAAAATACTGTGGTTAGAGCGAGACGGATATACTAAAAAATAGCTTAGAGAGCGAAAATGACAGGGAACAGCTGAGTAATAGGAAAAGTCTGTGGTTAGAGCGAGACCGATATAGTAAAAAAGAACTTATAGAGCGAAACCAGCTGAGTAATAGGAAAATACAGTGTTTAGAGCGAGACAGATAAAGTAAAAAAACAACTCTGAGAGCGAAAATGGCAGCGAACAGTTGAGTAATAGGAAAAGACTGTAGTTAGAGCAAGACGGATATAGTATAAAAGGACTCATAGAGCGAAAATGTCAGCAAAGAGCTGAGTAATAGGAAAAAACTGTGGTTAGAGCGAAACGGTTATAGTGTGAAAAAGATCCTAGGAAACGAAAATGACAGCGAACAGCTGACTTATTTTGATTGAAAAGGTTGTCGGCGTCCCAAATTGTCAATCTATGATAATTTATCCGTGCTTTCTGGTCTCATAATAGTCTTAAACCAAGCCCGATTTACTCTGGAAACGATTATTTATATGTAAGTTTATATTAAAGAATAGATATAACTTGTTAAAAGTGTTAATCGACCTTTCTATTATTTAGATAGCGAGACTAGCTCTGCCGTAGAGCTGCCCAAAGTAGCAGATGCAGCTGTTGTTGCTTATAATTTGCAATTCCCAACTGTTTAAGGTATGAGCAGAGGCAGTGGCAAACTAAAGTCTTAAGATTAGACTGGGAAGTTTATGAAACAGTACGGTATAGCCAACCAGCTCTTTTTAATCTAAGACCGCATTTACACGATGAAGCAAACTTCATGAAGTTTCTCAAAAAGATTTTGTTGGTGGGGTAGCTTGCCCCTCTACGCCTCTTTTCTACAAGCAAGAGCTTTTTTAAAAACATCATGAAGTTTGCTTCATCGTGTAAATCCCGACTAAGTCACCTTAAAAAGCTCGCCTACTTCAAATTTAAAGTACAATAGTGTAGAAATTCCATCCTGTTTGTAAAAAATTTCTGACACGCTTTTTTTCTTCTCAGTGTCTATCTTATATACTCATCTTTATATACAACCTGCCAAAGTTGTTGTCTCTGTCTAGCTGCGAATACGACAGCCCTAGAGATAATGATTAGTGTGATGTGCATAATAATCACCCATGTCTCCCCATACCATATTCTCATATTCCACGATTAGTTTCCAATTCATATGCTGCGTCGTCTGGCCACTTTTCCACCTTCCACTTGCACGTCTTATGTTTTCCTCCACCATTCCGTTTTGGGCCCTTGCTTTGTTTCACGCAGTGAATGGAGGAGGGACCCAGAAATATTACCACGTAAATTATTAATAAGTCGAATGGCCCACCCCGCTCACAGCATAAGTTTCCGTCGATTTGTCTGTTACTTAACATGCATAAAATGTTTCCATGAATACATCAAAATATTTTCGCCAGAGCCCAGCATTAACATTAACCTTCCCCCCCCCCACCAACGCGGCCATTGGCTTAAGCTGGAAAGTGTCTTTTCTTTGTCTGCTTGACAATTCCAACTGCGAGCGCATATTGTGCCTGTTTTTTGAGCAATTTGCTTTGTGATTTTATGCACTTTATGATTTCCTTAATGGCCGAGCTCTGAAAACTGAGTAGAACAGGTTAAATGAAGCAGCGGATTGATGGGCAAACAATTAAAAGCATTTGAGTGGGACAACTTTCCACTGGAAGATATTATTCCTAACACTAGTTTACAAAAATAAAAAAAAATAAATACCCTGTTATGTACTTTGGAATGCTGAACTCAAAAATAAAATTCAAAAATTTTTGTATGGATCAATTTTTGAGTTAGAATTTTTTTTAAGTTATTTCTTTAGTTACCCTTACATTTTATGACATATCTCGAGATAGAAACTTTAGATGGAGTCAAGCAAGGTATTAATCTAAAGGGTATGCAATTTTTAATAATCTAGTTGAAGATCATTTTCCAATGGGTTTAGTAGTTTGAATGCTATAAACAAAAATATTTCGAAAAAATCGATTTTTTTTTCTCAAAAACGTGCAAAATTTTATTCTCTGTACCGAAGCTACAAAGAGTATATTGGGTTTGTGCAAATGTATGTAACAGCCAGAAGAAAGCATCTCCGAACCTATAAAGTATATATATTCTTGATCAGCATCAACAGTCGAGTCGATATAGACACGCCCCCTGCCTACCCCGCAAATTGAAAAAAACTTAATATCTTCCACAATTTTGGAGTTAGGTTGTTTGAACCTTCTAGACATATATTCTACTCATCATTACCTATCGAGCCCCCATACATCGTTTTCCGATCAGATGAACGATAGTAGAGTTGCCACCCCCGCAATTTGAAAAACACCTCAAATATCCCGCAATTTTGGAGTTAGGTTGTTCGAACCTTCTAGACATATATTCTACTCGTCATTACTTATCGAGCCCCCATACATTGTTTTCCGATCAGATGAACGATGGCAGAGTTGCCACCCCCACAATTTGAACAAAATCGAATATCTTCCACAATTTTAAAGACAGATTGTTTGAACCTTTTAGGGATATATTTTAATCGTCATTACTTATCGATCCACCATACACCGTTACCAGATCAGATGAACGATATTCGAGTTATAAGCAAATCAAATAATTACGCTGGGCAGCACTGCCCGTAATCGTGATGGGCAGCACTTGCACAGATTGTGTGACCCCACACTTTAAAGTTATTAGTTATATACAAACAGGTACAGAGTATATTACAGTCGGGCTTGACCGACTTTCTTACTTGTTTTTTCCTAAAATCTGTAAAATGTTGAAACTGATAAAAATAAATTGTTTTTTTGCTTTTAGTCTTACGAATAGCAATTCTAAGAAGAAAATAAGGTATTGATAAAGAATATGTATGGATAAATAAAGGAGTTGTGAGCATTTGAGTACAAGTCAAATTTCAGTGTTTTAAGTATTTATTAAAAAATATTTTTATTTTTTCTTCCTTTTTTTGCCTTGCTCTTAATTTTTTTCTGTGATTTGGCTTCTATTGGAAACTCGTACATTGAGCAATAAGTGAGGTAAAAAAAAGATATTGCCATTTTAGTGGAGCAAAGTTCATGCTTGAGGAAGCAGTCAATACAACCTTAAGATATGGTTTTTCTACCTTTTAAAAATTGTTTTTTTCGATTTTTTTGTTTTGCATTATTATTATAGCTTGTGCATTCTCCTTTCATCTGCTTCAAACCACTTCCAAAAACTCGAAATAGTTTAGGAGATATTGCCATTTTAGTGGGGCAAAGTTCATGCTTGAGGAAGCAGTCAATACAACCTTAAGGGCTGGTTTTTCTTCCTTTGAAAAATTTTTTTTCGATTTTTTTGTTTTGCATTATTATTATAGCTTGTGCATTCTCCTTTCATCTGCTTCAAACCACTTCCAAAAACTCGAAATAGTTTAGGGGATATTGCCATTTAAGTGGATCAAAGTTCATGCTTGAAACTTTTTTTTTTTAATAAACACGTAAAATAGTCAAATTTGACTTATTTTTTTTTTCGTAAAAGTGCAATTAGTGACTGTAAAAGAAAAAACAATTTTTTGATTTTAATTTTCAACCATTTACAGATTTTAGGAAATCAAATTTTTCAAAATCATTTTTTTCGAAATATTTTTGCTTCTAACTTTCAAACTAATGAACCGATTGGAAAATGTTCTTGAACTAAATTATTAGGAATCGAAAACCCTTTTGATTAATCCCTTGCTTGAGTCCATCAGTTTTTTGTAACTCGAGATATGGCGAAAAACTAAAAACAAAATCTAACTCAAAAACGTTTCCATACAAAAATTTTTGAAATTCATTTTTGAGTTCAGCATTCCAAAATACATCATTAAAATATAATGGCTTCAATGGGTCTTTTTCGCTGTAAACTAGTGTAATCTTACTTCTTTAACAACTTCAAATCTTTCCTTTAAACTGTCTGGCAATCAATTTTAATCACTTAACAATAACAGCAAATTAACCAAACACAGTCAAAACACTTGATAAAATATTTATGCACTTCCTGTCACACACTTGGGCTACACGTCGGTCGGGGGCAGCAGCAGCAGCTCTTCGTGTAGCCCGGTTAGGTAGGTTTGCTTCAATAATTGATAATCAGATTGCGTATACGCCGTGAACTTTCCTCCCTTCCACCCACTAAAACATCTCCACCTGATGCAAAATTATGACAAGCATAATGTACAGGCAGCTGGCAGTTGGCATAATTGCAAATAAACTAGCTACATATATATATACATATATACTTAGGCTGGGGCAGAAAGGGGGCGGCGGTTTGCGTTGACAATTTGACATCTTGTTGCCTCCCCAGCGAAGGTGGGCGGAAGTCACACAAATCCGTAAATGGCACAGTTTATGCCACCAAAAGCCAAACATCCAAACATTGCCATGTAGGAGGGCCTACATCGTCGCGCCAAATTGTCCATTATCGGTTGGTGGGGCAAACTTTAGCCAGAGCCAAAGTTATTAATATTGATTGGGGCATAAACTAGCGAGGGGATTGGATGAGTATACACCCACACACACACACACACGACACTTGCAATCGTAATGTCACCGATTAATTGTAATTATGTAAATGTTAATGTAAAGCGCGTTACAATTTATTATATTTGCATGAAGGTTTCCATGCAAAGTGCCTTTACCATGCCCAAATATGTTGCCCAGTAACAAGTACACACACACATATAAACACATGTATCTGTGTGTGCGTGCGTTTGCCTGTGCGTATCCGTTAGGTTGCCAAGTTTGGCTTATTGATTTAGTAGACGCTGCAAATTGCGCTTTGATAGCGTCTAATGTGACATTTGTGCAATTGTAATGGAAATTTATGTCTGTCGGTTTATGTAGTTCTATCCAAATTGTTGCTTGAGGAGTTTAGACCCAGTAACCAGAAGTTCACATTGCCTTAATTAAGCTTAGTCCATTGAGGTAAAGGACCCAGAAGGCCACAAAAACAATTAGGAAAAGGCCATCAGAATGCAAGTGAAGCGAGCAAGTACTTAAACTACTACAGTGTAAAAAGGATGGGAATCCTGTGAATAGTTTTAAAAAAGCATTCAGCCCTCAGAGCTTTTTAAAATTGTTTCTATTCATATGAAGTATTGTTTCGAAATAAGTTTTTATGTCATCTGGAAAGAGGCCTTATACAAGAAAAATACAAACGAAAAAAAAACCCCAAAAACATGTATAAAAAATTCTGCCAGATAGGAGAAACGGTGCCGCAGGAGAAAAAAATTATATATGACTGATTTTTTGTTTCTCAAAATCTATTAGCTTTTTGAATAAAAATCACTATGTAAAATATGCGTTTCCACAATATCTTCCGTTTTATTTTTTGTGAAATATTTTTTTTAAAAAAAGATTTGCAACAAACTATATTTTTTAACCCAGAAAAATAAATTTTCGATAATTTTGACCATATTTTTCATAATCGAAACCCCAAAATACATTTATACTGGCAATTTGAAACATATTGAAGGTGTGAGCTTTTCATGAATTCGTTTGAATGTATTCAAAATATATTCATTTCGCGTGTAGATAACTTCTCCTAGTGTTATAAAGCCCACAAAAAATGACTAAAAGTTGTAAATTCACAATAATAGAAAGCAGATGATAAATTGCATTTAATTTTAACATCGTATCATCGTCAATTCTCTTCTAGATAGTGTAAACTGTACCATAAACTAAAAAATACCACACTTTGGGACAATTTCTCATCTTCTGATAAAAAAATCTGGAATTCCGTTCTTAAACAGGGAAAATTCAAGTAAATGGTCGTTTTCTCATCTTCTTGTTCTTTAAATCTAGGTTGTTATTAAGAAAATAGATGTTGCCTACTTTTACGCCATGTTTAAAATCATAAGCGTGTCGTTGTAAGAAACTGGCATAGCTTTTAAGAGCGACCAAAGGTAGGCAACATAATTTTTCTTTGTTTAAAATCCGAAAACAAAATTCAAATTTAAAGTTGGTTTTTTCATTCTAAAAGTCCCTTAAACTTGAAATCAAATGTATTCTGTTCTGTTACCGACACGAATTTTTAAATTTTAAATTTATTTCAGTTCCGAAACGGATTTTTATTTCGGTATACCGGTACAAGTATAATTTTTTAACATTATCAAAGAATTAAATTAAAGATTTCCAACAAATTAACGGAAATAATGTATAATACTAATATTGCATAGCATAATAGCATTTTGAGTATTTTTTTAATCAATACTTATCGTTATTATTGAGATCTTAGAACATGCCGTATAAAAACTCGTTTTTTTTCAAAAAATCTGATCTGTAGAATTTTAGTTATTTTTGAAAGAATAATTTTGAAAATAACTTCTTAATGATCTTTTGCGTTTTGGATAGATTGGAACCCGTACTATACACTACGTTCAATTATGACGCTAAAAGTGGTCGTTAACTACTCAAAGTATAACAGATCTGAAACGCTGTAAAAACCATTAAAAAACTTAAAATCTGACATAGCTTTCTTTTTTCATTTTTAAAAATATTTACAGAAAACTTTCCTAAATCTGGAAGTTATTAAAGTTTTAGGGGGTAATTTGATTAAAATTAAATTATTTTATCATTATTAAATTATTATAAATGTTTTCTATAACATTTTTTTAATATTTTAATATTTGTGAAAATTTTTTTCTAAGAAATCCAGGTTCTGTTTAGAAATCCTTTCCATTTTAATAGAGGATTTTTATTAGAACAGTTTTTTTTTTCTAAAATTTCACTTAATTGGCATTACATTTCCTTAAAGAAAATCATTTCTTAATATACAATTTTTCTGATTTTTTGACCGATCTGAAAAATATACGATTTTTTAAAGTTTCTTTTTATTAAAAAATATTTCTTAAAAGAATTTTACATGTAACGATTTTTTTATGAGTGTATCACTGGCTTAAATGCTCTTACCAGTCGAAATGTATTTTTGTAATTATCAAAAAATCAGTAAATTGAATAATAAGAAACTGAAACAGTACCGGCATTAGTGTTTTGGTATGGTTTCAATTTTATCGGTTCCTATTATGCCGGCTTACGGTATTAGGATCTCCAGTTCCAATACCGTTTGGTTAACGGTTCCGGTTTCAGTTACGGTATTGTTTCCTGTTACATTATAATTATTATAATTTATTCTTACTTTTATGTTATAAAATTGATGATTGATTTATGCTTAATTTAAGAATATAAGAAGAAAAAAATCTTCAGATTTTAGGTACAAAACGGTCTAAATATACTCACGGACATTCTTATATTTAGAATGCATTTTTTTCTGAATGTAGCTGCCAAGTTCTTCCAAATTTGCTTCATTAAGCTATATGACAGACTGTTCTCTCTAGAAG
Source organism: Lordiphosa mommai (assembly GCA_018904225.1). Classification (NCBI taxonomy): domain Eukaryota; kingdom Metazoa; phylum Arthropoda; class Insecta; order Diptera; family Drosophilidae; genus Lordiphosa; species Lordiphosa mommai. The sequence continues at coordinate 77,980 of JAEIFT010000640.1, read as the reverse complement.
ATGAGAAATTGGTAAATTTATAAGACACTAAGTAGCTGTTTTAATGGTGAGAAATTAATAAAAAATTATTTAATATTTTGATTGTAAAATAATATAAATTTAATTGAGAATTTTATTTTATGTTAAGTTAAATTTTTCCGTCTTATTGGCCAAATAAAAAGCATAAATATATGTTAAAGTATCTCAATAAGATGCTGTCCGGAACATTTCTTAACAATTTTTGCCATACACCACAAATGTATAACAGAGTTTGGATTTTATACGAAACGTATACCACTTATACCAATCCCTAACAGTGCTCTGTTAAGTACCAACTGTTAACATCTGCTACTCTTTAACGTAGCACAACGAAACTAACATTGCTTTCGATATTCCCGCTTCGGCTTTCGAACTCAACTCATCATCGTCGGCTTCGTTGTCTTCGGTTTCGCTATTTCGATAATCGGCTCTGACTCGCTTCAGTCATAAACGACGCGAGCAGTTCGACACATCATTCACGGGTGAACGCAAAATCGTATAACACAAAAGCGGCATTAATAAAGCAACAAACAAGAAGAAAATAAAGAAATTATTAATAATATTATTTATGATTAAGCAGCACTAAAACTGCAACTGTGTGTGTGTTATAGTGTGAGTGCGTGTGAAAGTCTAAAAGAATTGCAACAAAAAAAAAAAAAAAAATATATCACAAATTGCTTATAACGGTTAGTGTTGTAGGCGGTGTGTGCAAGTGTTGTTTGTGTTTGTTTGTTTGTATATGTGCGAGCGTGTGTAAACAATAGGCATACGCGGAGTATTCGGTCTCTGTCTCTGATAAGAAAACAGTAGATGACAACATCGGCCGTGTTATTGTTTTGATAAAAAAAAAAAAAGAAACGAAAACGAAACGAAAACCAAACAGCTAGACAAACACAGCTACAAGTGCAGCTACAACAACCACAGCAACAACTGTAAAAAAGTAAATCAAAACAAAACAAAAAACCCAACCAAACCAACCGGCTTCAGGCGAAGTGAGAAAAAGAGTGCAAAACGAAATAACAACAACAACAACAAAATAATGTTTACCACACAAAAACCAAAAAAATTCGTTGACAACAACAACAACGACAACAACAAATTAGCATAATATCTAAGACAAAAATTCTTAACAAGATCTTGTTTTTTTTTTGTCTACTGTTGTTGTTGTTTGTATGTTTGCCGGCTTCGCGTCTTGTTAGTGTTAGTGTGTCTCGTCGCTCGACTATGTGCGTGTGTGTGTGTGTGTAAACAAGTTTTTTCTGCCAAGTGCAACAGCAACTGGCAACAGCAACTAACCAAAACGGTGGCAGCAGCAACGAGGTATGCAAAAAATAAAAATACAAAAATAATAAAAATGAATTGAAGATTGAACGCTCATTAGCAGTCAACAAAATCGTTGATTCCAAGCGATTTACCGTTTGCCATCTTAAGGCTAAGGCAAGTGCAACTGCGTGAATCGCGTGAATCATAAGAAACCAACAGAAACCCACCCAACCACCCCCTCTCGCCCAGAGTGACTAAGCCACAGAATTCATGTGAAAAACACTCACTGAATCGCACCGCACTGAGCGGTGTTTCATCTGTTTGCCGTAACTACACTGGGAAAAAATTAACCCTTTTGTTCTTAAATTTGTACAAATCAATCTTGAATTTGATTAGAAAAGAGAAGGCATTTAAAAGGAATTACTAGGTAGTAAAAATCTTTTCAATTCAAGCTTTCGGAATTTCTTAAGTTTAACACGAGATAATTTTCTGATTGTACTTATCTTACCCTAGTTTGAATACCGAGTTTTTGATTTTGTTTTTGCCGGTTCTCAATTAATGAATGATTGTTCTGTTCTTTACATTATTATAATGTATGAAATTGAATCCATCTTAAATTTGAGAACTATAGAATAATTATAACACTACCGATCAATGAAATAGACTCAAGGAATTTCTAAAGAAAATTCAAATTTTGGAATTAAAATGCGAAAGAATATTGGAAAACTATATTTTCTTTCTGTACAGGATTTAATTCTTAACTAGACTGGCATTCTAAGTCAAACGGTTTTTTTTTCTTAATATTTTGTTGGTATTTCTAATTGATCACTGAAATAAACTCAAGAATTTTGTATAGGAAATACGAATGCATATTGAAAAACTATTTTCTTTTATTATTCAGAACTTAAATTAATATTTTGTTTTATGTGTTAACTTAAAAATGGAAGTAATTTTGAACGATCAATGAAATAAACTCAAGAATTGTCGAAAGAAAATTTAGTTTTTGAAATCAAAATACGAATGAATATTGAACAAATATATTATCTTACTAATTAGGATACAATTTTTAGGATATAACTTCTTTAGTTCTTAGATTTTCAAGCGTTCTAAGTTTTTTTTTTTATATTTTGTTGGTATTTCTAATTGATCACTGAAATAAACTCAAGAATTTTGTATAGAAAATAAGAATGCATATTGAAAAACTATTTTCTTTTATTATTCAGAACTTAAATTAATATTTTGTTTTGTGTGTAAACTTAAATATGGAAGTAATTTTGAACGATCAATGAAATAAACTCAAGAATTGTCGAAGGAAAATTAAATTTTTGAAATCAAAATACGAATGAATATTAAAAAAATATATTTTCTTAATATTCAGTATTTAATTCTTCAAAAAACAGACGTTCAAAAGGTGTAAACCATAGAAAAATAGAATTTTTAATTGATCATTTAAATAAACTCAAGAATTTTGTATAAAAAATACGAATGAATATTAAAAGACAATTTTTTCTTTCTATTCAGGATTAACTAAATTAAGATAAAATTTAAAATTAGCAAGTTTTAAAAGGTTTTTTTTTTGTTTATTTTGTTGGTATTTCTAATTGATCAATGAAATAAACTCAAGAAATTTTTATAGAAAATACGACTGAATATGGAAAATATATTTTTTATTTTATATTTCAAACCCTAAATCTTAAATTATTATTTTGTTTCGTGTGTTAACTAAAAAAAAGGAGTTAACTTTAATCGATCAATGAAATAAACTCAAGGATTTGCTAAAGAAAATTAAACTTTTGAAATCAAAATACAAATGCATATTGAAAAAATATGTATTTTCCATTTATTCAGTACATAGTTCTTAAATAAACAGGCTTTCTAAGTGAAAAGGTGTGAACCTTTTGTGTGATCTATACAAAAATTGAATTTTTAATTGATCATTGAAATAAACTCATGAATTTTATAAAGAAAATTAAGTTTTTGAAATCAAAATTCAAATGAATATTGAAATAATATATTTTCTTAATATTCAGTATTTAATTCCTAAATAATAAATAAATAAAAAAAAAATTTCTATAAAAATTAATTTTTAATGGATCATTGAAATAAACTCATAAATATTGTAAACAAAATTAAGTTTTTGAAATCAAAATTCAAATGAATATTAAAAAAATAAACTTTCCAAATATTCAGCAATTAATTCCTAAATAAACAGGCATTCAAAAGGTGTGAACCATAAACTAACGGAATTTTTAATTGATCATTGAAATAAACTCATGAATTTTGTAAAGAAAATACGAATGAATATTTTTAAAATTAGCTAGTTTCTAAAGTTTTTTTTTTACTTAGATCAGAAGAGTGTGGAGGATGCTAAGCTAACATTTTCTTTACCCAACCAGCAGTATGTAACCTATTTTTAAATAACGACATTCTTGAAGTAATTTTTCCCCGCTTTGATAACAGAATTCCTGCTTTTTGCTCTGAGTGTACACTATTTATTAAACAAAATTCGTTGCGGTTTTTGTTCTGTTCGTTAAAACAATAATTTGTTTATATTATTTTTTAAACTATTTTTGTTTTGTTATTATTATTATTGTTGCAATTTGCATGCACACTTTGCCTGAATCACGTAGAGCAAAGAAAGAAAATAAAAAAAAAAAGAAAACAAAATTAAATATGAGACGGTTTGATTCATGCCTCGACTATTTTCCATTACAAATGCGCAGCGGCGGCGCCATAAAGAACTTAACCAAGGAAACAGGCAATGCACTTGTTTTTATAGATTAATAGAAAACGTTACTCAATTTACATTAGTTTCAGTTTACATATTCAATTTGAAAGATAAGTGAATATAACTTAAGTCTGAAATGACACATTCAATTTATACAAAACAATTTTTTTTTTTGTCACAATTTTAGTTCAGGCTCATAAAAAAATTGCGCTGCGAATTTTAGGAATATTTTGTCTCGCCTTAATCAATTGTTTGTAGAAAATTGAAGTATGAGAAATTTTACTTGGGGGCCGATTTCTCATCATCTAGATTCTAGATAGCTGCTATGTGTCAGATTAAACAACATTTTGCTTTTTTATTTATTTGTTAGTTTATGTGACAGATAGTGCATGCAGGAGATGAGAAATCGGCGCTTAATGGAACTAAAAGTGGGATACATGTGTTTTATTTTATTATATTAAAAAGTTTTGTTGTGCTGGCTTACTAAGTATATTTCTGACCCTCTTCGGAGGCTTACAGCAACATTAAACAATTATTTTATTTCATATTATCTATGTTAATGACCAATGCATTATTGTAAAAGGTTTTCCTTGTAGCACTAGGAATTAATAAACTTTAAAAGAAATAAATAAATTTATGCATTAAGCTGGGATTCCTAATCTTTAAGAAGTTTTCCGAAATAGGTCATATTTTTTTCTGACAAAAAGATGAGTGAGGAAGATATATAAATATCAAATACTTGTACCCACCTCCCTTATTACCTTTTGAGTCTGATTTTGCTTAAATATACTGAAAATTCTATCGACTTACCAGTGTGAATTGAGCGTCCAATAACATGAAGTTTCTTGGCTTCTTTCCAAAGACACTTCTCAACTTTATTTATACATGAAAACCAATGCTTCCGTTTTAATATAAATGGCCTTATAATTGTTTAGGTCGAAATTTGCTTACCGTCCGACAGTGTTAACATAAAATCGTGAAATCTCTTAATTTAAATATAAAAAATATTAAATTAAATTTCTAAATTAAAAAAAAATCACTATAAGCTTAAAACAACGTTTTATTATGTTAATTTTTTTTTTAATAAGTAAAATACTTTAAAACTTCATCTTCACTGTTGATATATTGGCTTTAAGATTGAACATAAAATTTTCTGCCCTTGCGGTTAGATTTTCCCAAATGAAAAATTGTTTTCCGCCCTTGGTAGTGAATTTTCCGTGGATGTAAAAATTTGTTTTCCTCACAAACCGAATTACTTCCGGCTCGGCTTGATATTAATGTTTGAGCATAAACCCATTCCGCATATTATTTTCTAAGCTAGGAAGGGCACTTCGGTAAATTAAATTGTTTTCAAACTGTCCATTTATTTCCCCCCTAAAGCTTTCAATTTGAACTTTACGAGCTCAAAACAACGTTTTACTCTAAGTTCCCAGCTTCGCTGTTGATATATAGGCTTTTGGTTTAAACGCACAATTTTCCGAACTTTGGGATAGATTTTCCCAAATTAAATTTTTTTTTTTTGACTTTAGTAGTGGATTTTTCGGGGTTTACAACATTTATTTCCCTTACAAACCTTATAAATAATAATATTTTACTATAAACCCATCCTGGCCTAGGAAAATAATTTTTTCCATCTATTTGGCCTATACAGCCTACAAAACCGAATTTCATACAGATCGGTTTAAAAAATAACGATTGGACTATGTTAAGCTACCTACATAAGGTGCGTTTCATATTTATAAAACACTTCAGGACTTGAAACCGGGTCCAAGTAAATCATTGGCACAAACTCAAAAGATCTTTTTGAAGTCCATACTGAACCTGAATCAGAGCTGCTTTATTTTTACTGCCCCCAGCAGAACCGTAGCAACCAAATTCCGGAAGTTAGTTTGTTTTAAAAGGAAATGTTTTTAATTCTTTATAAAAAAAAATTTTATCAGTACTTCTTTTACACATTTTAAATTTCATTACAAATCTAACTTTTGTATTCTTGGGTACACAAAAAATTTCAAAGAAATATATGGTTGAATCATATATTCGACAAAAGTTTTATCATTATTTTTTTTTGCTCTGATGACAGAGTAAAATCTTAAAATAGTTATAAACGTCACTTTTAGGACTTTATTACTTCTTTAGATAGGGTTAGGCAATTGACTGTTGTGTTTTAAGGAAAAACTTTTATGTCAAAGAACTAAAATACTTAGCTTTGGTATGATTTTTCATGATAAAAATATTTTTCACGGTTTTCAATTCCACTTCCGCAAAAATTCGTTGATTTTAAATCGGTTTTGAGGCAAAATTGTATTAAATTAAATAACATTTGTGGAATTGAAAGCAAGGTTGCTTTTTCTGATCGTTTAAGTACTAATTCGATAGAATAAATATTGTTTATAATTTTTAAATATAAACATTTACTTTTTGTAATGTAATGTAATGAGTAGACTGTTCCTACATTTATGCTAATAAAAAAGCCATGATTTTTGCCCCTCAAAGTATGCAAACTTTATTTTCTTTAAGAAGTATTTATTTAAACAAGATACTTTATAATCAGTTATGGCAGTTATCCACATTGTGCATTCACTCATACTGCGTTTATACACACAAAATGTATCATGATAACTGCCCTTAAAAGTATGCAAACTTTATTTGCTTAAATATTTATCTATATGAACGAGTCGGTTATGGAAAAGTCATGCATAGTTTACACTGCACATTTATTCATATTATGGGAGTAGATTCAGATATACAAAGCAAATCAGAGTTAAGGCGTATTTAAAAGAATAATGTTCCTTGATTATTTCTTATCAAGGACATAGCATACTTTGAAGAGCATTTATCATGATTAATTTTGTGTGTATAAACGAGGTATCAGATTGTCAGACCAGTTTAAGATATGCAAAAATAATAAGTTTAAAGGCTACTAAAAAAATAAATATTTCATATAGCATACTAAAAAGGGCAAAAATCATGATTTTTTTGATGTGAGTTCATAAGTTGTTTATGATGTTAGCAAACACAACTTACAGGCGGCAAAACTAGTGTCCCATTAATTTGTATTATTTGTTTATTTTGTTGTTCCTTTGACCACCTTTGAAAGTGTTCTTGGGTTTCAATTTTCGCTCCAGGTACCGCATTAAAAAGTGTCACAATTTCTGCGTATTTTATATTTACGCAGACGACATCCATTGGTGATCCAATTACTTTCCAATGAGAAACATAAGATACTATTCCCCCCTAAAATACTCGTTAATGGCTTTGAAAATCACTTGAACCAAACACATTCAACCAGATCTCGCATACCAAGTCTTATTTATGGCCACCCACCCAACAAAAAAAAAAAAAGTTCCCAATTAAAGATGCTGCCGCACACACACATGTGACATACGCCTGGAACCAAAAATAAGTGCCCCCGTCGTCTGTCGTCTTTCGTCTTTATTAATATTTATTTGACTATATACGAAAATAAAACTAGAGAGCATAAATAACGTTTTGTTTATAAACACACACAAAACAGTTTGCCAACTAAAAATAAATGAGCCATGGAACGAGAAAATTTCTTTTGTTTTAGTTTCGGGAAGGGGAAGAAAACTCTAAGCCAACAGGTAAAACCCCCAAAGAATGGCAAACAGAACCGCAAAATGTTTTGAATAAATGCTCCCGCCAACCCCAAAAACTGTTTCAATGTCAAAATGTGTGTGTGTGTGTGTGTGTGTGCAACCGCAGACCCCCTCCCCCTCCTACCAAAGAAATGAAATGAGTTTTCTAATTGAGGTCTGCAACCGCCTCATGGAAAGGAAAATTCCCATTCGGGCCTGAAACAACATAAACAAAAACGTACATATAAAAATAGACACACACACACACACACAACTTCAGTAAAAATTTCCCTAGATTTCAGTTTTTATTTTAAAGCAATTCACGTGTGAAATGAACAAAGTGTTGATTTGTTTTAGGCGGAGGGCATAGGAGAAAGGCCCAAAACAGGAAAAAGAGTTGCGTAGGAGAGAGAACCAAATCAAGTTCAGGCAAAACGTATCTCAGTCCGAATTGTTGTTGCCATGTCATGACTGCTGGCTGCTGGGTACCAAAACAAAATAAAAAAAAAAAAAAAAAAACAGACGGAGAATACCACAAAAATATGCAGGCAAAAGACCGTTCGTTGACTGTGGATGACGTTTGCGGGCATTGTTGTTGTCGTGCGAGTCTGAGGCCCGTTAAGGTCGCACAGTGGCTGGTTTAGCCTAAACTCAATGCATACATTTTTTGGAAATCGGAAATTTATTTATGATATATATTTCATTATATTTTTTTAATTTTTTTTATATTTTTTTAAAATTGTTTTTAAATTTTTTTTTTTTTTATTTTTTATATTTTTTTTTTTTTTTAAATTTTTTAATATTTTGTTTATATATTTTTATATTTTTTTTATATTTTTTTATTTTTTAAAATTGTTTTTCTATTTTTTTATTTTTATATTTTTTTTTTTAATATTTTTTTTTATATATTTTTATATTTTTTTTAAATTTTTTTTATATTTTTTTAAATTTTTATATTTTTTTTAATTTTTTATATTTTTATATTTTTTTTTTTTTTTTAAATTTTTTTAATATTTTTTTATATATTTTTTAAATATTTTTTTATTTTTTTAAAATTGTTTTTCTATTTTTTTTTTTAAAAAAAAAAATTTTTTTTATTTTTATTTTTTATATTTTTATTTTTTATTTTTTTTATATTTTTTATATTTTTATATTTTTTTTATTTTTTATATTTTTATAAATTTTTTTATATTTTTTATATTTTTTTCATTATTTTATATTACTTTATATTTTTTGTAAAAAAGTCAGTAAATCCCGATTATAAAATACTAAGAACCTTTATATAACTGATAACTTTTAAATGTGGCGCCACACGTACTTAATAAAGTGCTGCAAATTTAGTCTGTGTGCAAATTTATTATTCTTCTTTAATTATAAAATTTCTAAATTATTTAATTGATATATTTTACAAGTTTTAATAAAAATAGCCACTGTGGCCTGTCAGCTCTCAGTTTCGGTTTTGGTTGCTGAGATGAATCAAAATCGAAAAAGGGATGCCAAGCCGATTGCGCTTTCTTAGCTTCAAAAAACTTTACTTTATCAAGGAGAAGAAGAAATTTAAATTAAAACGCACGTAGGCAGAGAGAAGGCAGCAGACGGCACACAACAGACCGTAGATGGGAATGGGAATGGTAATGGGGAAGGGGGGCCTGGCCTGCCCTGGTCTGGTCTCGTCGAGCGTTAAGTTGTTGATTGAAGGGTATTTGAGTAAAGTATCTTTACGTGTGGCTGCCGCTGCTGTTGCTGCAATCATAAATGCTACATTGGAAAATTGCCTGAGGAAAAGTCTCTGTTAAACTCATGTGTGGGTTTTCTGTCGTGGGCTGTGCTTTATTTTTTGAGATTTTTGTTTATTTATGGTTTTGTTCAAAATTAATGAGCAGCTGCGGGCTCAAGTTGGGGGCCCAAAACTGGGTTAAGACTTAATTAGACCAAACTCAAAGTTCAATTTTTGAAAATAATAATCGTCTTGAATTTCAAGTAAAATGAAACGAAGCTAGAATTGTACCCCTCTCACAAGTGATGTAAGCAAAGTTTTATATTTAGAAAAATTTAAGTGAATTCAGCACATAATAAAAACTGTGTTCATAGTTTGATAAGATACAAATAAACTTGAGTCGAGTAGGAAATTTTTAATTTTCAATAACTGCTTATAAAATAATTGCAGCTTTTTTTAATAACAATTGTAATTTTTATTTATCTTTAAATAATCTTTCACACAAAATTCTTGCTCAGTTGGGTATATCTTGGTTATTTATTCGCAGATTTTAAATATGTCAATAAGTTAACCTTTATCGGCAGTTGTTCTCGGAGTGAATAAAAGGAAATATTGCTCTTCACACAGCTTCAACTGAGAATGTATACATGACCAGGTAGAGCGAAACGCGGGTATATAAACCAAGGCTGCAAATCTCCAAAATTTTGGAGAAGGTTCGTTTCCGTGATTCGAACCCGTGAGGAATCTTTGGGTTTGGTTCGCGGACCGGTTCCTGGATCACCTGAATCTTAGGTTTTGGTTTTGGTTCGGACCTCGGTTCACTTGAACAATTTTTGTATAAATCCGAAAAGTCTCATTACTAGTACGGACCCTACCTGAAAATCAAATAATCTTGCATAGAGATTAAAACAAGTTCGGAATTGCAATGTCATAGTGAAAGAACGAAAAGTAACTGAAAGTTCGAAATTTATTTTTCCCACTCTCTTTACTTTTAATAACAAACTAAAATCAATTCCGTGTGCTGTTGAAAAAGGCTATTTCGAGTTAAAAATCGAGATCAGATCGAGACAAGAGTTTCAGAATTGGAAAATCCGTATCCATTGGGATTGATTTTAGTCCAAATATCTGGGGACTTTTCCTCTGTATAGGCACTTTAGCTTCCTGGAGAACTTCCTCAATACGCGAACTAAGTTAGTGCAATATTTTGTATGTCTTCGTTATTAGATGTTTTCTAAAATTCTTTTTAATTTTTCAAAGTATGCTCTCTTGGACAATTTTCGACGGGATCTATAACATTGTTAATATTAGTTGCTTCTATAAAATCAGACTCTTCAATATTTTATTTTGAATAATCCTATTAAGAATTTCTTTAGTTTCTAAAATTACTTATTATTGTGAACCGAACCTTATTGTTGGAAAAAGTGGTCCGGTTCGGGTTCAAAAATGTAAGAGGTTCCTGGAACTCAAAAACCCGAACCGAACCGGTTTTTAGGGGTTCAGTTCCGGCCCTGATATAAACATTTAAGCTATGCGGTAGGGCCTGAGTTCTGTAATAACGTCAGGAAACAACGGTCCGTAACGTGGATCATAAAAGCCCGGGCGGCATCTGCTTTGTTCAAACAGCTGTCCCAAAAGCACGGTAAACGGTGAAATATGCTCACTATGCATTTTCAAGGAGCTAAAAGATATGCAACAGTTTATTAGAAGATGCCCTTATCTGCAGAAGTTTCGATGACAATATTTTAAGAAGGGAATGCTTAAGAAAAGGCAACCTACCCAAATATATTGAGGGTGTTATCTTATATAGGAGAAGGATTGTATATGAAGAGTTTAAATGTAAATAAAGTTAATGTCATATTTGTATTGTACAATATAATATTAGGCTGAGTTCACATTGTTCGACGCATGAGACATGATAATCTAGTAAGCCTTCATGTTGTATTGTTTTAAATGACAAATGACAAGCTATTCACAATGAAAACAAGACAGCATAAGGGCCTACTAGATTGTCATGTCTCATGTGTTGAATAGTGTGAACCCAGCCTTAGTCTTAAATGCTGAATGTTTAACACGAACACGATATGTTGAGTTGTGCGTGTTTGTGACACGATGAAAAACACGACACGCGTCTTACTCCAAAGCCAAGAGTCGTGTTTGTGAAAAGGGGTTCATTCTCGCTATTTTGCACTATTTTGTCGAGTTTTTGAAAAATAATTTGACTAAAATTGTTACGAACGAGCCATAGTCAAAATAGCAGCCCACCTCCCGCCCATCCGAGCGAGGATCCTAGCAACTAACGCTATACGCGCACTATCAAAAGGTTGCTTTACAGTAAATTGAACTTTACAAAAAATTTCCTATACTTTGACAAACAAATTTCCACACTTTTTCAAGTTGAGGGAATTAAATCAACAGTACAAACTTCCCTTCCAAAGTTGTTCAAAAGCTCTGCTTTCTTGCTGATTTCCATTTTCAGTTTATTTTAAAGTGTTGGCCAAATCTTGCTTGAATTTTTCCAAACACTTCTTGAAACTCTCGAGGACTGGCCAGTGGCCAAACTGTACCCCAGACCAAACTTTTAGTTTTCTACTTGTTGTTGTTGTTGTTGGATAATACAACAAACTTGTAAAAATGTCAAGCGATAAAAATGTTCGATAATCAAAATGAAAACGGCTGCCCGGGGAGACATCAACATTCTATGCTAACAATAAAAACAGGAAGAGTTCACAGCGCAGGACAACACAAGTGTGTAAAAGGTTCACCAAAAATGCCTTCAGATGCTGCTGCTGCTGGAAAATCAATAAGCCATGCTTATTGTCAAAGACCAGAGAGGAAAAGCAGAGGAAAAAACAAATAAAGAAAAACTGATATGGCAGACAAGGGGAGTGGAGTGGAGTGTGGAGAAGAAAAAGTCAAGAACATAAAAATGCCATTGACTGTGGCTCGTCTGTGATTCTGATTGCTGGCTGAGCCCCTCTTTTGTGTGCACTCAAGCCGAAAGGGAGCAGCATAATTTCCAGCCTTTTTTCATGAAATGAAATGAAAGTTGCTTTTACTACAAGCAAATGCAGGGACAAAGTTCTAATTTGGCGGCCTGACAATGCAGCCGGCTGAACAACAACAACAACAACAAAAACAAAACTGTACCAAATACAAGTTTCGGTTTTCGGCCTCGCCGCGGGTTGGTTCTTTTTTCAGTTAACACGAAAATGTTGTGAAAGAGTCAAAACCAAACGAAAAACAGGTAGTAAATATTGTCAGGGGTAGGGAGGAGGGGGGCGGCTTAGAAATTAAAGAAAAACACAGGCTGGAAACCAGGCCCAGGCTGAGTTTTGAGTTTTGTGGCCCAGGTCCGTGCCGCTTTTGACGCTACTCAAATTTGAGCCGCCTGTGTCTGTGTGTGTGTGTGTGTTTCGATTGGGGTTACTGACCCAAAACCGTGTTTTGATAGTGAAAAGTGTTGAGCTTGGCTAAAAGGCCACATAACCAATATATACACCTAATCTAAAAGAGAGAGACAGAGAGAGAAGGAGAGAAAGAGAACGACAGACCGCGCTTAATATGTGGGAAAATGTTTTTTTTTCTTTCTTCTCTTTTTTGGATAATTAATAGTTTTTTGTTGAGGGAAATGATGAATTGGCGAAAAATGAGCTTGAACTGAAATTGGGTTGTTAATGCCATAAAAAAATAATATTTATAATCTTTTTTTTGGAATTTTCTTTTGCAGCTGATAAACAACAACAACCACAACACATCATACCAAATAGAAATGTGCTGATTACAACAACAACAACAACAAAGTGCAAAAGTGTTTCCAGTGCCCACTTATACCATGCTGCTCCTGCAATTGCCTAGCAGCTTTATCTTTACTAAGAAAAATGCAAATCGGTTTAATCAAAATTAATATATGAGGCAAAATTCGTAGTATCGAGTGTAAAATCAAAATAAAATTGTGATTTCCGGGAATCACAATTCGATTATAATTAAATAAACAACACGCTGCAAACCACGGCCTCACCACGGAGTCTTTAGAGTTTTTGACCACAGAGGACGAGGACTTCGACATGGATATACTACCGAGTGGGAATATATTCAGCGAATTGGAGCGCATCTGCACCACTGGCTATTTCTCATCACAGCCATCGATTGAGGATCAATGGCAACAGGTGAGTGAGAAGAGTTTTAAAATTACATATAAACAATATAAAGGAAGCATTCAGCAGTGCTAATTGATCAGTGATCAGCTTTGAGAAACAATAAGTGAGACGACTTGCAAATTACATATAAACTATATAAAGGAAGCATTCAGAAGAGATATTTGATTAGTGATCAGCTCTGAGAAACAATGGACGTGTTCAGCATTCAGAAGAGATATTTGATTAGTGACCAGCTCTGAGAAACAATGGACGTGTTCAGCAGAACCAGCAGAACTTTCAAATTACCTATAAACTATATAAAGGAAGCATTCAGAAGAGATATTTGATTAGGATCAGCTCTGAGAAACAATGGACGTGTTCAGCATTCACAAGAGATATTTGATTAGTGATCAGCTCTAAAAAACAATGGACATGTTCAGCAGAACCAGCAGAACTTTCAAATTACCTATAAACTATATACAGGAAGCATTCAGAAGAGATATTTGATTAGATTGATCAGCTCTGAGAAACAATGGACGTGTTCAGCATTCAGAAGAGATATTTGATTAGTGATCAGCTCTTAGAAACAATGGACGTGTTCAGCATTCAGAAGAAATATTTGATTAGTGATCAGCTCTAAGAAACAATGGACGTGTTCAGCATTCAGAAGAGATATTTGATTAGTGATCAGCTCTGAGAAACAATGGACGTATTCAGCATTCAGAAGAGATATTTGATTAGTGATCAGCTCTGAGAAACAATGGACGTGTTCAGCAGAACCATTTGCTTATTGATCAATTATTAATTTGTTTTATTTATCCTGCTGAACTTGGGTGATACGGTATCCAATTTGAATTTAAAAATATAGTGTTCAGCGCCTCGATTTTCTTTAAAAGTGTTGTTCAAAATGTTGAGCAGAAACTATTCGATGTATTATTATTTTTTCTGATACTTTTTAAGTGCTAAATATTTCTGCTGAACGCGCCCCATATTTATTACTTGCCATTTTAAGAGGTAGAATACTCAATTTTAATTCTATAAATGTTTAAAGTTGACTAAAAATATATCATTGATCACTAAAGCTCTGCTGAATGTGCCCATCAACTGATCAAATTCAATTTACTCAATGTTTGACCTTATTCGAAAAGAAACCTGAGTCGTGACCTCGTGACCTAGTTATTTAGTTTAACCTACCCTTTAAATAGTTATGATCCTGGCTTAAACTGATTTTGAATCAGTTTCGAACCTGGTTTTAAACAGTTTTTAGTCGGGGTTGACTTAACTTTGAAGTGCGTTTGATTCAGTTTAAAACAAAGTCCACTTCAGGTCTTGAACCAGTTTCGAATTAGTTCTGAATCAAATTTAAGCCGGGTTTTAACTAGTTATAAAGTCTGGGTTAAGTCAGTTGTGAACTAAGTTTTACCAGATTTGAACAGCGATAAAAAAAGTTGTTAAATGCGTTTTAACCCTTTTCGAATCACTTGCGAAACAGGTTTGGAACCCATTTGGAACTAGTTTGGAACCAGACTGGAACCAGTTTTGAACAAGTTTGAAACAATTTTGAACTAGTTTGGAACCAGATTGGAACCAGTTTTGAACAAGTTTGGTAACAATTTTGCACTAGTTTGGAACCAGTTTTCGAACCAGTTTGGAACCAATACGGAACAATTTTTGGAACAGTTTGAAACTACTTTGGAACCAGCTTAGAACCTGTTTGGATCAAGTTTGGAACCAATACGGAACCATTTTTTAAAAAAAGTTTGAAACCAGTTGGAATCTGTTTGGAACAAGTTTACAACCATTTTGAAACAGTTATATATTAAAAATCTCACAATGTATACCTAATTTAAGGAACTGTTTTCGTCCTTAATTAGTATTTTAGAGAAGTCTTCAGCAAAGAACTATTTTTAAAATATTTTTATTCTTTGTCAAAAATTGTGAAAAATAAAGAAAGTTTACGCTTAAATTCATTTCGATGATTGCAATCAAGTAAACAAAAAAAGTGACCGTACAAAGTATAGTATGCTTTTCAGAAAATACCAAACTTTTTAATGCAAATGACAATGTTTCTTTATAAAGCAAAAGTGACCGGCCAGAATAATAAAATAAGAACCAGTATGGTGATATTACAAGATTAACAGTGCGGTGTAGTATTATTTTATTTATAAAGTATTCTGCTCTAGACCCTTTATTCCCTTCACTTTAAAGAGGGTGGATGAAATAGACAAACAAGTATATAAAGCGATCAGTCTGCCAACGTTTCGGACGGGCACACTGCGTGTATTTTGTTTTTGCTGCCGTCTGCTAGTTGAGGAATTTTTTATTCTTTTCGAAGTGACGTAATTGCCTAATTGCCAAAAAGAATAGCTCTTGGATCTATGGTAGGTAGGGCCTGCCCACCGCTGCTCTAAAGTTAACTATTAGTTTATTAGTTTACTATATCGATCTGTCTAAGCGCGTTATTTTCATCATCTTAATGTTAACAATTCGTCTATATTTTGTTTATTTGGATTTTTAAGAGTTGGTAAGGATCACTTAAGTGGAAAAAGTAAACATTATTTTAAACATGAACATAAGAAAACAGGCCTAAATGCGTTTTGTCATTTTAACTACACCTACATAACGCTACCTTAAAGATCCTCCACTTATGGTGACTTACCCATTAGTTGACATCACCCACCCCATTTCATTTATTTAGTTACCATTTATCACTCAGTTCAGTTATCGTAAAGTCACAGCTATTTTATCTAGGCTTAACCGACTTTAGTTAGTTCATTTGTACTAGAAGAGGAGCCAAGAAAAAATTGGTTGCGCAATCGCTGCTGTTACTGCTGCTGCTGCTGCTGACCAGAAACAAATTCTTGGCCATAATCAAAATATAAACAAAAAAAAATAATTCAAGGTTCCAGTTTACCTGCTCTCAGAGCTATATTTAAATGCAACACACCAAAAAAAAAAAAAAACAAAAAAAAAAACAAAATTATAAACTCTTGATAAGCAAATTGTTTGCGCATGTGAAGTATATGTATGTGTGTGTGTGTATATGCATATATTTATATGATTTCTACAATTTGCAAAAAATAGATGCCGGTCATAAATAAGCAGCCGCCAACGCCACCGGCAGCGCCAGTGCCGTCGGTTATCAACTGGGAGCATACATTATATTTTGGCGTTTTTTTTTTGCAAACATTTCGCTCATATATATATGTATTTGAATATATACACGTACATACGTACTTAATATGTATTTTGCATTCTGCCACTTGCGCCTTTTGTGTGCCTGTCTCTGTGTGACTTTCTTTATTTCTTGTTGCTGTTTCTGATAAACATTTCATTTTATTTGGCTTCTTTTTATCAGCTTGCCAGCTGATTGTGCCGGCTGAGTTGCTGTTTCTGTTTTATTTTCGTTTACACTTATCAACTATAAGAAAATGGCATTAAGCTAATTTCAAAGCTTCGAAGTTTTTATACCCTGGCCGCATACTTTCACTCTTTGGTGGCATGACCCAGTGGCTCGGAGCCAAAGCGATTAACTACGCGGCTGGAATTTTAATAATTGGCACAGAACCGGCTTATTTATTTTGCAAATTTCGCGAGAAAGTGAAAAGGATCTTGCTTGCTTGTATTCTCCGCACCAGAGTAAGCGAAATAAAAATTCGCAGAGTTTTTTTGTCTTAAGCTTAGAGAGAGAGAGACATTTGCAGACAAAATATAAGAAAGCTACATTAAAAATAGCGGACAATAATTCTGTACGTGTCATTACTATAAACACTTGTGAAAGGGAATCAAAAAAAAAAATGCTTCTTTAATAATTTTGTATTACTTTAAATACATGGGAAAGAGAATCAAAAAAATACCCGTCTCTGATCTGAGGCGTTCATTATAGTTATTTATTTGACTATTTGCTCAAATATTAAAGTTATTTATTAAGGGCATGTGATAGGGAACTAATAAAATTCCCCATTTCTGATCTAAGGCTTATCTTATTCTTATCCATTATATATTGCTCAAATCTATTATATTTGCTCAAATTTTAAGGGTATTCACTAGCCCTGTCAAAGTCTTTAGTCTTAAATCATAAACTATAAATATTTCAAGACACAATATCAAATCTTTTGAACAAATTTAAGACAAATTTAAGTCATAAATTCAAAAGTTTTAAGTGGCTGTAAAACTGTCGAGTAATAAAATATAATATAATATGTCTTAAATTTTATACTTTAGACGGTGTACCTTAATAATTTTTGTATGAAAAGCAATTTACATATTTATATTTGAAAAATTTTGTTTGGTATTGAAATTGAACAAAAAAGTACAGTCAATGTCAGCTCGATATTTTTACAAGTAAGAGCGCTGCAGTCGAGTGCCTCGACTATAAAATACGCTATACCCTTGGTTTTGTGTGTATATTAATTTTGCCAAGAAGTTTAAAACGCATCGAAATGCATTATATATAAAAAAAAGTACGGATCGGATTACTATATTTTATAGCTCCCCTAGATCGATGGATCGAAAAATAGGTCCTAAAGTGTAAAACTTTTCTGTTTTCAATAAAAACGTTCTTAAACTTTGTAATTATGAATATTATATGCGTTCCAAAGTTTCTGCAATTTTTTTTTTTAAATCGGATGACTATGTCCTATAGCTGACATAGAATCAATGGGTCGGAAAATGGATCTTAGTGAGAATTTTTTTGTTATTATGATAGCGTTCTTAAAATTAGACATTTTAAATATTATAAGATTTCTAACAGTTCAACCAAATTTTACTAAAATCGGATGACTATATCCTATAGCTGCCATAGGAACAATCGGTCGGAGAATGGTTATTATTGACAAACATTTTTTTTGTTCTCCAAGAAAATGTTCTTAAACTCAGGAATTATGAGTATTATATGATATCAAAATGTTGTATAAAACCTGATCCAAATCGGATGACTATATCCCATAGCTGCCATAGGAACAATCGATCGGAAAATGTTCATAAGAAAAAAAAATTTTGAAACAAACATGATCTGCGTATGGTATACACCTACCATCTAGCACAAGTGGGTGGCTGTAACTCTTGTTATCTCTGAGATCGACGCTTCAGCTTGGATAAATAAAACATGCTCCTCTCGAAGGTATAGCTAGTATATTGATTCTTCTTGCTGAAAACTGTAGAGTAGACGAGACCTTAAGCTTGAGATATTGCAAATTAAAGCGTCTCAGAAGTGACTCAGAATAATATAAACAATTTTATCACAGATTTTTTTTGTTTCTCCAGGGTATTGCAAATGCCTTCGCCCTGGCTTATCAGGCAAATATTTTGCCTTGATTTGAAGCTTTTGTTGGCCCCTCAAACTCTAGACATAATTCATGCTTTAAACAGCTGCTGAGATAAGATGAAGATGAAGCTACTGTTTAATGACCTTCCCTCCTGCAAACAGCAGCCCTCACAAAAAAAAAATCTTATTTTATTTTGTTAAATTTTTCACACCTCTTGTTTATTTATTTAACGTACGCAACATTGTTAGAGCATTTTATTGGCCCCCAACGCATTTATTTATTTTAATAATTTCCATACCGCCCGGCAGGCCTGATTGAAATCTCAAGTATTTCTAAACACACACACAGAAAATTGGCATATGCCAAAAATTAAAAGAAACTAAAATTAGCCTTCAATTAAAATTGAATTAAGTTTATTAAGGCCTTAAATTACGAAACCTGAAACTAATCTTAGCTGGATTTTGACTATTGGGGGAATGCTCAATGTCTGGAACACACGGCAATTACTTCAACAGAGTCTAAGGACTCGTCTCTTAATTTGCACAACTTAAAAAGTTTTAATTGAACTCGAGTACACATTTTTGCATAACTTTTGTATTGCCTGTTCAACAAAGTCGTCGCGACGTTTTGGGGTTTGCTTTTTTTTCATTTGATGCAATATATATATATATATATATATACGAGTACAGGGTTCAAAACTTTAAATTGCAGTCTTAAATAAAAGTTTTGGCGTCTGACAGGTAAGTGTACAAACAGGAGGGGGAGTCCTCCTCCTCTCTCTCTCTCTCCCCCTCTGTTTCTTTGTAATTATAGAACTTGCGGATGTTTGGCTTATTTCCGTCGACTTCCGCCTGCTTCCGATGCGTCTGCTTATTGTTTTTATTGTAATTATTAGGTTTGGGTTGGGGGGGGACACATTATGTGTGTTATTGTTATGATGCGTAATTCGGTCGGAACACTTGTGTCTTCAATTTGAACAGCTGCCTGGGCTCAATTGTATTGTTTTTACAGTGGCAAAGGCAAACATACTGCCGGCAAATGAATATCTGCATATGTGGGTATCTCTTCGCTCTGTCTTCTTGTTTGTGTAAGCTGTGAAATTATGCTGCACACTCGAAAAACAATTTAAGACAGAGAAAGCAAAAATATGCTAACAAAAATAAATAAATGCCGCACAGTGGTGCATAAGCGTTTAGCAATTGAAAATGCATATATTATTTATGCTTTCCCTTTAAAGCTGGGTGAAATCAAAGACAATCGGTCAAGGGAATAAGTTGGCAAATCATCTGCACTACTTGACCGATTGTTTTTGTAAAATGTTAAGGCATAGGCAGTGCATACGAATACACACCCACCCAGTTGGAGGCACTCAAACATTATCTTCTTAAGCGTTTCTTCTCCATCTTCTTTGCCTTTTCCAAAGTCCAAGGCAACCACAATTTCTTAAGCGTTGTTGCTAGATATAGGCGATAGTGAACGTTAACGCCGATTTTGTTGTTGTTTGACCTATATTTTGCTCTGCCTAATAAAGTGAACATAATTTTTCAGTGAGCAATGGTACCACTTCGTAACCGCTTCAATCTGATTCGGAAAAAGATCTGAAAACAGTGAAATATCAAACTTCTAATTACCTATCCATTCATCCAATTTTAGGTTCATTGCTTAACATGGAATTTTCATGTCGATTAGGAAGAAGTCATAGGCTATACCTCAGATTTGTTAGCCGGTGCAATAGCGGCTTCTAATCGGTTAAAACCGTTTTAAAAGTGCTTTAGAGACATTTCTCCGAAATTATTTAAGCTCTAAACATAAAATTTAAATAAACATAAATTTGAAATTTTTTTTTAAATTTAATTACTTTTTAGAATTATTCAATAATTGTTTTTTAAAAATGTAATTTTTTGGTATTTAAAAATAATTGGAGTGCTGGTGTGTATAATTTAATTAAAGTCGGCTCCGAACCAGTTTAACCCGGTTCAAAAATGGTTCAAAGAAGAGTTGTATATTGAAATTACCTTAACCATTATAATTACGATGTTTTAGTAATTAAAAATATAATTACCATTACTATAACAATTTTGTCGTAATTAAAAATTTAATTACTTTTAGAATTATTGAATAATTGTTTTAAAAAATGTAATTTTTTGGTAATTAAAAATAATTGGAATGTTGGTGTGTATTATTGAATTAAAAGCGGGCTCGAACTAGTTTATCCCAGTTCAAAAATGGTTCTAACAGAGAGCTGTAAATTAAAATTACCATAACCATTATAATTACGATTTTTTAGTAATTAAAATTTGAATTACCATAACAATTAATATTTTTTCGTAGTTCAAAATTTAATTACCATTACAATAACAATATTTTGGGTAATTAAACACTGATTACCATTACAATTAATTTTTTTGGTAATTAAAACTTAATTGCAGTAAGTACAATTTCTCGTAATTAAAAATTCTTACCTTCAAATTTTTTTAATAATTGTTTCGTAAAAAATAAATACAAATATTTGGTAATTAAACAATAATGAAATTGTAATGGTAATGTAATTAAATTTTAATTAATTAAAAATTAATTTTTTGGTAATTAAAACTTTAATTACCATTACAAGTAATTTCTCGTAATTAAAATTTCCATTACCTTCACAAATTTTTTAATAATTGTTAAAAAAAAATAAATTAATTTGTAATTAAAAATAATTGAAGTAATTTCGGACGCAAATTTAAATTTTTAATTACGAAAAATAGTAATTGTAAAGGTAATTAAATTTTTAATTACCAAAAAATCGTAATTGTAATTGTAATGGTAATTTTGATTTACAGCTCTGGTTCTAACACATGTCTTTGAAAATATATGATTATATAACCTTAAGATTTAGTGTGTTGATTGAAAATTTGACTTAGTTAAAAGGCGGTTCCGAACCAGTTTCAAAAGGAAAAGTGATTTTCGACTGGATAAACTTCTTCAAAATGGTATTGCAAATATTTAAGAATTTTGTGAAATATATCTACAGAATTTGTAGTACCCGATTAGCCTTGGGTATGTAACTAGTGTATAGATAAGGTGAGAGCATAAAGCTTACAATTCCATTCACTACAAAATTATAATTTTAATTATTCTAAAAATTAAATAAGGCATTAAAATCAATTCCCTTTTATATTTGTATCACTAAAGTGGATTTGGATAACCACTGTGGTTATTTATTTATATTTATTGGGGGGGAATGTAGTTTATATTGCTTGCTCTCTCATTCTCTGTCTCGCTCTTAATTTGTTTCATTTTATATGCTGCCTGCAGATTGATTTCATTTCGCTATGCGTATTTTCCTTTCATTTCTGTATAAACAGGCAACGTGTGCGAATTTGCTTTTGTTTCACTTGGAAAAGCCATTTTCTATCCAACTATTTGCTATTAATTTCATTTATAGAATTTATGTTGTTTTTTTTTTTTTTGTGTGTGTTTTGCGTTATTATTGCATTTGGCGATTGGTTTTCATTTTGAGGATTTTCAAATAAGCGGATTGGATTTTCAATCGAATGTTAATTTAAATGGGCTTATCGCTTTGGTTTTTCCACATATGGTTTTCTGTTTTGTGGCAATGGCAAATCGCTTTAAATTAAGTTGAAATGTATAAATAAATGTATTAGCATTATTTTGGACAAGTGCCAAAATCAGCTAAAAAATCCAACCACCCCTTGGCAGCCACCCCATCCCCTGGTAGACAATATGCAATCAGCAGTTAACATTTAACACACGAAAAACGTAACAAACCCAAAATGGCACGTACCACACAGAGAGAAGAACCCCAAATTCATGAAGACAGATGCACGCACACACACACACACACACACACACCTAATAAGCCAACTACACATGCCACACCCACTTAGCTGCTACCCGCCTTCATTGACTAGCAGCAGCCGCCGGCAGCCCAAGCCAAGTCCTAGACCTAAACGACGCGACGGGAACAACCATTTTTTCCCATTTTCCTTCATTTTTTTTTCCGGTGTTTTTTTGAAAAATAGCAGAGGCAGCAGAACGAAGGAGGAGAAAACAGAAAATAAAGGAAAGCAGCAATCCCAAATACGTGCAATTGCTGAAAATATGCTCAACGGGGCCCCGAAACGTGCGGGCCCTGAGACTGTGTGCCTTAAATACTTGAAGCGGCCGGGGCAAAGCGTTCGCATCATCGCACTAGTTTGACTGGCGTTTGGCATTGCCGTTGCTACTCCTATTACCCTCAATCATTTATCATCTTGGCTGCAATTAATCATCAAATGCGCGCCCTCACATTCGCACTCCCTGCTCCTGCCCTAGCCAGGCTGTATGTGTGTGTGTGTGTGGAGAGTGCCAAGTCCTTTATAGTTTTTGTGTGTGTGGGTTGCCTGGCATTTTTGGGTTGCTCTGTGGATTTATGCGCATAATATGGAATGCGTATGTGTGTGTGTGTGTGTGTGTGATATACTACAATAGATACTTGCTACTCACATTTAACCATGTGACAGCCAGCCAGCCAGCTAACCAGCTAGCGCAACCATAATGCGCTCTCCAGCTGGTTACGTGCAACTTTATGATACGCCTGAATCTCGGGCTGCGGTTGCTGCATTGGCTTACACTTGGTTAAACTTCTGCCGCACACTCACACACACACACACATACGTTAAAGTTGCTGCAACTTGCGCCAGATGTAGAGCCATAGACATGGACCAGATGCAGAAGCTTGACTCTTGCATAAGTCTGATTAGTCTCTCTATGTTGCTTAAAGAGTTGGGGGAAGCCTAAAGATCTTGTTACACTTGGAAAATTTTTATTTAAAAATTTATAGGCCTTCAATAGATTTAGAAGCTGACAAGCCAGGAAACCAATCGAAAATTTTTTATTTGTACTTATCGGTAAACCTAAGTAGAAGTCAATCAGTCTGTGCTAACCCTTAGATGTGTGAGGCTCTATTAAAGTCTACTCTTAATTACACAGGCCAACAAAATTACCACTTTTGTGAGCTCTGGCCTTCTCGAATTATTCTATAAATTAATCTAGTAGTCCTGCCATAAAATTTAATTCACTTTTTCGTGAAAAAACGGCTGTAGTCCAACAAGCTGATAAAAGTGCAACAAAATTCGTAAAAATAGCGGATATGTTAGGCTATATGCTAAAATAGTTGTTTTGGTTTTCCGATTTACGCACTAGTTTGTAGACGACGGTTAATTTTGAAAAATTTGCTATAAATTGAGAGAAAATTATCTTCAAGGTCCAATTTAGTCACTTTCGGGTTTGCTGATGCGGCTCGCTTGATTTTTTATGGCTGCATTGATGTATGTAGTATCGCTTAAAACTTATAAACCTACAAATTTGTGCTTGGTGTGACCCCCATAATTTTCCATAAGCTAAAAAAAAAGCAAAATGGATTTTCCGCGATTTCTTGAAAACAAAAGCTGATGGAGAAAAACCGAGACCAGTTTTGGAATCAGGGCACAGAACAGGAACAGAATTTTGCATTGAAAAGGCCAGAGCAAAATGGCTGTTGCCCTGTGTTATATATCTCTTGAGGTTTATATTGGAGTTTGGTAAGAGTACTTCGGAATCCACGATTCGCCATCCTTACCATTCAGAGAATTTTGAAGAGAATGGTGCAAGGTCGGGGATATACGGTGGACATGTCATTACTTTTCACCAATGTTGATTGACAGCTTTATCAGAATCGAAGGTTTTACCATGCAAAGAATTTAGAAGAGTGCAACTCAAATGATACTCTAAAGGTGCAAGGTCGGGGCTATACGGTGGATATGGCAACACTTTTTAATTCAGTTCCGATAATTTTAAAAGAGTGACCAAAGATGTATGCAGTCGACCGTTTTAATGGTGCAGAAGAACAGCTTCAGTTATTGACTAGTCTAAGATTTTTTATACACTTGAAAAGTGTATATTAATTTTGCCCAGAAGTTTGTAACTCATAGAAAAATACATTTCCGACCACATAAACTATATATATTCTTGATCAGGACGACGAGCTGAGTTCAATTCCGTCTGTCCGTCTGTCTGTCTGTTTCTACGCGAACTAGTCCCTCAGTTTTAAAGCTATCGAGCTGAAATTTTGCACAGAGTCTTCTTTTTACTGCACGCAACTAATATGTCGGAACCGGCCGGATCGGATGACTATATCATATAGCTGCCATACGAACGATCGGTCTAAGAACTAATTCTAGTGAGAAAAACTTTTTTGTTTTCCATCGTAGCGTCACTAATCTTATTATATGTTAGTTTTATATGTTTCCACATAATTCTGGAAAAATGTATCAAAATCGGATCACTATAGCATATAGCTGCCATAGAAACGGTCGGTTAAAAAACTAGTTCTAGTGAGAAAAACTTTTTTGTTTTTCATCGTAGCGTCACTAATCGTGGTATATGTCAGTTTTATATGCTTCCATATAATACAGGAAAAATAAATCAAAATCGGAGGACTGTATTATATAGCTCCCATAGAAACGGTCGGTCAAAAAACTACTTCTCGTAGGAAAAACTTTTTTGTTTTTTATCGTACCGTCCCCAATCTTGGTATTTATTAGTTTTATTTGCTTTCACATAATTTTGAAAAAATTTATCAAAATCGGAGGACTATAGCATATAGCTGCCATAGGACCGATCGGTCGGAAAATGTGTTTTTCTAAAAAAAGTTTTTTTATGGCCTCAAATTTTTATTATCAATGATTTAAAAATTTTAAATATCTGATATCTATATTCTATATATATTTTACCGGTTAAATCAGTTGGAGTAAAGTTTTTCAAGTGTATTAAAACTTCGGCACAGTCGAAGTTAGCTTTGCCTTCTCGTTATTTGTTTTTTAGTATCCAATTTCATCCTTTACAATTCCACTAAACAGACAGCAGTGCCTTTTCTTTTAAATTTAATTGTTTCCGTATATGTTTTATACGTTTTTTCGGAAATTGTCTCGCATTCGTTTCTTTTCGGAAGTAAAATAACAGATTATGCCTAAAATTTTCTTTCTATACATAATATATACTGTGGCTTCTACAAATGTTATCGAATGGCGATTAACTTTTTATCGATTTATCGATAAATAATCTTATATAGTTTTTAATAATTCTGTCTATTTTTTTTTCAAAATCCAAAGACTATATCCAATGACTTAATAACTGGCATTGAACAATCAAAAAAAAAAATCTAGCGATAAAGCGCAGCAACAACATCTACTTTTGACAATTTAGTTAGTTTAGCGTTTTTTTTTTCATATAATACCAACTTGCTGAGACTCCTTCATAAGCTACTCAAGGTTAAATGTAATCTATTGCCTTTTGCGCCGAATAACGTTCTAAGCTGCTGGCATATAAATAAAAGTAAGCTTCGCTTTCTTAATTTCACTTAACTCTCCTTCCCTTTTTACTTCCTTTTTACTTTATTTGTTCTCTCCCCTTGCCTTTTGCTCTTGTTTGAGTAAGCTTTTTGGGTTTAATTTGCATGAGCCCCTTTGGCCATAATTACTTTAATCGCCGAGTGATACAATTCACATATGAACACTGGGCTCGCAATTAGCAGCATATGACACCACCATCGCCATCACCACCATCAAAAAGACGGAACTAAAAATTCTGCACAGCTGTTGGGGCGTCGCATAACTCGCATGACTAACCCACCCGAGCACACACAAATATGCAGTGGCAACTCCTGGGTTAGGACTCGTTTAAATTGCGCATAATTGAGTTGCCGCTTGTCGCTTGATATTGCCCCTTTTTTTTTTGCCATTGCCATTGCCATTTCCTTCAACTTCAACTTCAACTCCACTCTGACATGCCACATACAAATCTTGATTAGGTTTTGACTTTTGTCTTTGATCAGACGTTGGGGATACAAATGCAGGATGTCTGTCGCTGAAGTGGAATTTGTTTAGCTTTTGTGCTTTAAGTTTGAATTATATTCGCTCCTAATTGGTTGTACAATTATGTATGCTTCGGTTGTGGGCTGATAAATTTGTATTTATTAGACTCATACATCAAGTTGGCATCTCTTTGTGGGTTAGCCAGACAGGCAGCTCATTATGTGTACTATGCAGTGTGCTCCATCAGCGTATATATGTCGTCCTGCTCACTCAAAGATGTGCCAGGCTGATAAAGTCTCTTGGTAATGAGTGGATATGTTTCGTATTAATTACAGTGGTTTTTTTTTTTTTTTTTTTTTGCTTCCTTCTTGTTAAGGAGTTAACTCTGTGTGTGTGTGTGTGTGTGCTAATCTGGCCGCCTGGCTTGGAGTGTGGGTGGACTCTTAATTTCCTCTACTTGAACATTAAAGCTGCTGCTGCTGCCCCCTCCCACCACAAAATTGGCCTAAACATTGATTGATTCTGGGCTCTTGCCATTTTTTTTTACGGCTTCCTTTCGAGGCTTGAAATTAATCTTTATAGCCAATACGAAATTTCTGGTCATAAAAAAGAAGCAACTTGATTTGCTGCTGTTTTTCTACTGCTTTTACGACCAGCAACTAATCCTTTTTTAATAGTACGAGTAGGCCACGTGCCACAAGCATCTCCCCCCCTCTTCCTTTCCTCATTTCGCCCAGCTCATTGGAGACAATTTCATTATGCCACAGCCAATTGCACACTCATTGTTTTATTTTTTATGTAAATTTCAAATAAATACAAATACAAATTGCTTTCCATTTCTTCAAGTAAACACAAGCACAAAAAAATATATAACAAAAATTCAGTTCGGGCGTCTTGTGCAAATGTTTGTGCAAAAAAAAAAAAAAAAAAAAAAAGGCTAACAACAACCACCCGGCACAACATTAGCAACCCTCAGCACTGTGTAAGGGAAACCCATTCTCTGGAGGGTAGCTCAGGAATATGCCATGAAAAATGTGGGCTGCTTTATATATATTTTTTTTTGAAACTCTGCTGTCGTGACAAATCAGATAACAGATTCGTTAGATTTAACATTTCTTAACCGAAAACCAGCCAGTTCGTTTTGAAGTGGTGACAAGTGATACATAAAATTCAGGTGTATGTTTGCTGACGTCTTTTGATCAAACAAAATTGATAATGTGGTGTAAGATTGATAGTGAAGCCGACAACTACACGCTATTTGATCTACTTTGAAATTCTCAAGTCTTCATTCTAGCCATACGCTATTATGAGGCATATTAGATATATTGTGAAAATATGCCTATGTCGAAACAGACTGTATTACACATATCACTTTGTTATTTGATGCCTCAATTCTTTTAACAAGCCACCTAAAAGTTATAAAAGATCGTCTATACAATAACACTTGTAATAACCCATTCTATTCGTTATTTATTTGGATTTATAGGGTGGCTGATGAATGTTGCTACATTAGTAAACTATAATAACCTTTTTGTTAATTTATATATTTTATTTTAATAGCAAAATGCAATTCCTTTGCATGAAGTATCTTAACGTCATATTTCTTAAAATAAAAAATGTGTCCGTGAAATCAAAACAAAGAATGGTTCCGATTAACCAAATAGAACAAAAGCTATTACTTATTTATTTTGGTAGCAACATTCATTAGCCACCCTATATATAAAATATAGATATTTGAATTTGTTAAAATTTTAATGGTAAAATAATAACCAGACTAGGCAGCTGATCCAGGCTTAAGTTTGCGAAATAAACTTTAATAATAATTTATCTACTATATTTTGTCTGTACATCGATTGACATGTATAAAATCAATATTATTATGCTGATCTGATATTGTTGGTTTTAAATAGCTTTGTTTTAGGTTTTTATGAAGTAATTTTTAACACATCTAGTTGAAATTGCCAAAGTGGGTTATCTTTCAAATATGTTAAGGTACCGCAAAAATTATTATAAATTCCGAGCGGGACTATAGAACACCCATCTAGAACACAGTCAATCCGTACTAATTTTTTTTCTGTACGGTCTGAATTTGTACGGTCTGAAGTCCATTTTCAGGATATTTTTGATCATTTCTGGTGCTGTCATACCATTCGTCCTTGCCGAATTCGGCTTGCCTAGCGAATTTTCTAGCGAACAGTAGTTAGTAATATCGCCAGTTAAAGTACCAATGGTCGATTAAATGCTTAGGCATCGGTAGTCTCTGGAGATCGCCCCAAGACTGTGTTCTTTCTTGCAAATTCAGCTGGACTAGCGAATTCCCTGACGAACAGTGGTTGGTAAAATCGCCAGACTAACAATCCGCAGTTGATAAAATGCTTAGGCATCGGTGGTCTCTTGGCAAATCAAAAAAACTGTGTTCTTTCTTGCAAATTCAGCTGGCCTAGCGAATTCCCTGGCGAACAGTAGTTAGTAAAATCGCCAGACTAACAATCTGCGGTTGGTGAAATGCTTAGGCATCGGTGGTCTCTTGACACCCCAAAAATTTTGATCTTTTAGCTGGCCTAGCGAATTCCCTAGCGAACAGTAGTTAGTAAAATCGTCAGACTAACAATCCGCAGTTTTTTAAAAATGCTTAGGCATCGGTAGTCTCTTGACACCCTAAAAACTGTGTTCTTTCAGCTGGCCTAGCGAATTCCCTAGCGAACAGTAGTTAGTAAAATCGTCAGACTAACAGTCCGCAGTTTTTTAAAAATGCTTAGGCTGGGGTAGTCTCTTGACACCCTAAAAACTGTGTTCTTTCTTTAATATTCAGCTGGCCTAGCGAATTCCCTAGCGAACAGTAGTTAGTAAAATCGCCAGACTAACAATCAGTTTAAAAAGCTTAGGCAGGTAGTCTCTTGACTAAAAACTGTTTCGTAATATTCAGCGGCAGGAATTAACCAACGAACAGTAGTTAGTAAAATGTAGTTGAACCAAAAACGTGTTCTTTTATATTGGCCTAACTAGAACAGTAGTTAAAAATTTGCGGTTGATTAAATGCCTAGGCTCGGTGGTCTCTTGCTCTCAAGCATGATAATTATTTTAAGGCAGCAAATTTCAGGTTTAGATCAAATCTAATCAAATAGCAGCCCTCGCATTTTAAATTTTGCACACTTGCTATTTTGTTTAATTTTTGCACACGTTCATTTTGTGTTTGCGTGTGCGTGAGTTTTGTATATTATTTATCACAAAAATAAATGCTTTGTACTTGGAATTCTGAACGAGAAACGGCGAGAGCTCATGTTGCTGCTGCTGCTGCGGAGGAGGGTTGTTTTGATGTGTTGTAGACAACGCTATTGTCGCCGGCTGCCAGTCTGTCTGTGCGTCTCCCTGGCTGAATGTTTGGCCTAGCCAACACAAAAATTTCGGCCAAAAAATGTATGTCAGTCAGTGTGGGATTTATGGTAGAGATATGTGGGTGATTGTCCAGCTGCCGGCTCAATATTAAAGCAGTTGACACTGCGATGACCCCAGGAAAATGCTCGCTGTAATTAAATGGACTTGGGTGCAAAACATAAATTACATTTAACCTTGGACTCTGGCACCCACATGATGCTGGATGTCTGATAAAGTGATAAGGCCAGCGCTACTTTCGCTCACTAATTCCCAAAAAAAAAAAAAAAAGAAAAAACAACAACAGAAAAATAGAGAATAGAGGCGACACTGATAAGGATTTCTGGCCGCTTTATACAAAAGCAATTTGGTCGCTGACACATTGCCCATAAAAGGGATCAGGACCCGGACAGTTTTGTAGTATGGTGGCCGCATATGGCGATATGATTGTTTTCCCCTTATTTCGCAAAGGCTTAGTGTTTTCTTTTTCATGTTTACCCCGGCGACTGGTGCGACGAAGTTCAATGATATGGGCGTGCCTTAACATACACATTGAGTGCTAAAATTTCGTGGCCAGCGGCGGGTATATGCCAAATGTCAGCATTTCCTGTGAAGCTGATAAAAAGGCAAAAGATGACTCGGACTCGGACTGGGACTGGGACTGGGAGAGTGAATCAGCCAAACCCTTTGTGTGCCAACCGGGCTGCCTGCTCCATATCAATTTGAGACGTTTTGTTTGTGGCCCTCGCCCATCAAGCTGTATGTTAATCACCCATTCAAACAGTTTTCGGCTCATATAACACCACTGAGTAGTACAAATGCCGCTTCCCCCAGGCCTGGGAAACGGAATGCACCAAAAAAACAAAAACACAAACACAGTGGCACCCCTTGATGTTTGTTAGGCTGTGCCCCACACCCAATCCCCATACCCAGCCTCGGATTTTGAGTTATTTCACACTGTCAGAGGCAGAGGCAGAGACAGAGGCAAGCCCAAAATCAATTTACACACCCCAGAGCATGTCGCTGGCTGCTGCTGCCCCTGAACCTTTTGTGTGAGAGATCTCAGAGTGTAAGTGCATCAATTGACGCGCTTTTCAGACACCAAATTCCTCAATCCCCCCATCCCCCCCTTGCATTAGGCAAAGTGAAAGAACATGTCAACAATTTGTAATTGAAAATTCGGCCTACCATTTCCAAATTAAGAAAAAACCAAATTTTGTATCAACTAGCCAGAGATTTGCCTTAGTAACATACAAAAGCAATTTATCAAACTGGCTTTCCTTTAAGTCTTAGGCTAATAATAATAATAATAATAATGGAGGAATGCAAAAAGCGTATCTCCTCCCCTCCCTCCCAGCCATCAACTTGCATTTGAGTGAATTGAAAAGAAATTAAATACATATAGATACAGCTCAGATCTGTGAGTCGGGAAAGCGGGTGGAGGAGGGAGGCGGGAGGCTGATGCTGCCCGGCCGAGGCCTTCAATGATAATGATTGATGGCTGTATGCAGGCAGCGGAGAGAGTCAGAGTCAGAGGCATTGAGCAAAGGCATGGAATGTTGTTGATAAAAAGCCAAACAACAAAATAAAACTCTGCGATATACTCGCATATATATTTATTCAATTTTGTATTAAAAAGGAAGGAAACTCGATGATAATAAAAAATAAAAACTTCTTGTTTCTCTTCGCTTATCAATTCTCGTAAATAAGTTTTAATAATACAAAAATATAAATATGAAATATTAATGAGAAAACGGACCACACTCAAACAATGAATTACACTCGAAAAAATGGTCTGATCGAACTTAATTCTTTTGTCTGAACTTTAAAAATTATTTACAAAATTTTAAATTTAAAAAAATATAAGAATAATATAGGAACAATTCGAGAACTATATAAGAAGAATTCAAGAACAATATAAGAACAATATGAATTAATATAAGAAAAATATAAGAACAATATAAGATCAATATAAGAACAATATTAGAAAAATATAAGAACAATTCAAGAACAATATGAGAACAATATAAGAACAATAAAAAGGACAATAAAAGAACAATATGAAATAATATAAGAAAAATATAACAACAATATAAGAACAATATAAGACAAATATAAAAACAATATAGGAGCAATTCAAGAACAATATAAGAACAATATAAGGACAATATGAAATAATAACAGAAAATATAAGAACAATATAAGAAAAATATAGGAACATTTCAAGAACAATATAAGAACAATATAAGGACAATATAAGAAAAATATAAAAACAATATAAGAACAATTTAGGAAAAATATAAGAACAATTCAAGAGTAATATAAAAACAATATAAGGACCATAAAAGAACAATATGAAATAATATAAGAAAAATATAAGAACAATATAAGAACAATATAAAAACAATATGAGAACAATACTAGAAAAATATAAGAGCAAGACAAAAATAAAAACAATATAGGAGCAATTCAATAACAATATAAGAACAATATAAGGACAATAAAAGAACAATATGAAATAATAATAGAAAAAATATAAGAACAATATAAGACCAATTTGAGAACAATATAAGAACAATATAAGAACAATAAAAGAACAATATAAGAACAATATAAGAACAATATTCGAATAATATTAGAAAAATTTTAGAAAAATTTAACAAAGATATAAGGACAATGTAAGAACCATATATGAGCTTAAGACCCCACTCTACCCAAGATAGTCTTGTTTGTGAGGGTGCAGTTTCCTTATACTGTCTGGTCGTGCTAAATAAAAAGTTGATGTTTACGTGGTTTAAAAATTTTGATTTTGGACTTGAAATATAATTAGTATCGTGATATTTTAGTAACGATTTTTAGGTTAAGTCTCGACGTGATATTTTAATATCCAATATATTCGCGAGTATTTTATATAAATTCTCTTGGAACAAGAACTTGCCAGGATATACATATAAGCTTTTGTGAGTCAAAGTTACTCTAAATCAGAGGTGGGCATCAAAATTGAAAGCAAGGGCGCTGCAAACCCATCTACAAGAACAACTATTCCTTTACACTTATGCCTGACTGTCACAGCTTAAAGAAAAACAAATTTTTGTTGCTCGGCTGCTCGATTCGTAGCTCGAATAAAAGGGTTGTTTTTGGTTTTTGTTGTTGTTGGACTGCCCGCGAACTAAAAAAAGGTCTTAAAAACCTAAGTCTAAGTGGCCTTTGCAATACCTTTGCGTAATGTTTGCTGCCATAATCGATTTAAAATCTGTTTTTGATGGTTGGAGTCATTTCGTTTTTAAGAATATCTAGTTATCCAAGTTTTGGCCCAAAGGGTGAGTTTTCCCCCACTTTTTATTGCGAATATTTTCGCTGATATTTAAAAAAATGATCACTTAGCTCTAGCTAGTTCACGCTAGTTCACTATTTTTTCTATATCCTAGGCATTAGTCAGTTCAATAGGCGAATTGCCAGAACTGGTTAGGAATTGTTATTGCAGAGTTATGTAATAGTGTCTATAACTTTCCTGTTTAAGCACCGATTTTAACAAACGTTAAATTGTTTTAAGACTGATTAATGGATTTTTATGATCTTGACAATAAACTTTCTAGATCAAATTTTATTCGAATTTTTCCGAGTATTTTAAGTCAAAATATTGTAAAAAATTCTGTAAAAAATCAATTAATTACTTAAAGAAAAATGCAATAACTTTCTAACTATTAACTAAGGTTAAAAAGTGGCAAGAACTAAATTGTAGCCGTATATGTTAGCTTTCTTTCAATATATTGCTTTTCAAAATCGGTTATGCTGTTCGTTAGATATGGTAAAATATGAATATATAGAAAATGTAAAAAAAAAAAATTTTTTTTTTAATTTCTATAAAATATTTTCTTCATTTCTAACTTAGGTTGGGGTGGTTGCTGAAGGGGGCAAACCCTTCAACACACTTAGGCCATTAAGTTGTCCCGTATTTCTAACGTACCATAGAGACAATCATGCTGATTATTTTGACTGTGACATATTGTTATGTTTGAGTTTGAGTCATACTTACTTTCCGACCATGGTTTTTCTCTCAGTGCAGGCACCACATGAGGGTGATGATAAATGCTTTGGTTATAAATAGTTAAATGAAGACAAAAGGCTGGATCTGCGCCTGCGTTTGGGTTAAGAGATATTGTGGTTCTACTCGGATTTTATGTAGGTTCAAGGCTAAATGATTCAGCAGCAGCAGCAAAAAGCAAAAACTTACTAAGATTATTATGACAAATTGATTACAACTAAGTAAATTGTGTGCGTGTGTGTGTGTGTGTGTGTGTGAGGCATTTCTGTTTTCATTTAGGAAATTTTTTGTTGATTTATCTGCCGAGTTTTGCAGCTACTCGACAGTTGATTTCATTTGGCTGCTTAATGCATTGAATTGAGTTAGAAGGAAACCTTTGAAGAAAGACCCAAACAAAAAACTGGGCTAAAAAAAGGAATTGCCCGCTGCCAATCGACGGAAGTGAAAAAGCGAAAATAAGTATACAGTTATAAATTAAATTTTTCATTCTACTTAGGACACAGACACAGTCAGTCAGTCCGTCAGTGTGCGTGTGTGTGTGTGAATGTTTTTATTTACGGGAAATTTCATTTCAATTTCTTTTTCAGCTTTTCGGGGCAGGCTGTCTGCACTCTGCGAGACTTCAATACCAACTCAATGGCCAATCAATAACATGGGCCAAGACATGCTGCCCCCCCGCCCCGCCCGGCACACTCTAAACACCAATTGATGTTTATATGATAATGATTAATGACTACGTTACTTTTACACAGATTGCTTTTTGTGCCTATTTATTTAGGCCTGGCGCCTAGTTGGCCCTGTTCCCCGCCCCATTTCATCGTTTTGACAGAGTTTAGTTGCGTTTAACGTTATTTTTCTTTTTTCGTTCTCATTACCAGACATTCATCAATTGTTGGCAATTTGTAGCAAATTGCTGCTGTTGCCACTTACATGGTCGTTTCCTTCATTTATGTTGTTGCCAAGGACTTTGTAGGACTGTAACTAATGATGACAACTTCTTTTGGCCTAAACTGAGAATGGCCAACACTTTTATTGGTTTTTGTAATTAATGATGCGCCTCAAGAACTTCTTGAGGGTCAAAAGTTTGGTTTCTCAAAAAAAAAAAAAAACTTTGCGGAAGTGACTTTGTGTTGGCCAAGGTGTTTGATTCTTTACATATTTAGCACATTTTTCATTAATCAACCCACAAGTCAAACTAAAACAAGTCGTGTGTTTGACTTTTATGTGCCCAGAGTTGTCAGGCCAAGTCAAAGCCAATAGCAATTAGGCGCAAAAAGGGTTTGGGTATATCGATGGGCTCAAATTAATCAAAGGCCTGAGTAATCATTAAGTAAACATGCACAAATGGAAATGGAAAAAAAAGGGA
The DNA here is from genome assembly GCA_018904225.1 of Lordiphosa mommai. Classification (NCBI taxonomy): domain Eukaryota; kingdom Metazoa; phylum Arthropoda; class Insecta; order Diptera; family Drosophilidae; genus Lordiphosa; species Lordiphosa mommai. The sequence goes on along the minus strand of JAEIFT010000640.1, from coordinate 42,637 downwards.
AAATGCTGAAATACTCAAGAGCGGCTGGCGCGTTAATTGCTTGGGGTGTCCTTTATTTCATTTCTCTACAATTTCAATTGTAATTTATCATTATTTGCCTTTGCCCAAAAAAAAAGGGTTCACTTGCCATTTAAATTTAAATATTTTATTGAGTGTACAAATTGTTAATTGTTTTTTAATGGTGCCAAGCTGAGATTTCATATGTTTTTTCATCCTTTCGTCGCACTTCAAAGCAGGTGAAAGCTAAACAAAATATGTTGCCACTCATCTCTCTCTTCTGTTAGCCATTAAGACGCATTTGAAGAATTTTTAATGAAGCCACCATGACATTTTTGGCTTTTTGGAAAAAATTGGGTCTGGCATTCTGCCTTTTGGTTTTTCATTGCGTTGACAGTTTTCTCTTCTCCCTTTTTTTTTTTTGTATTATTAAAAGTTGTTCTCGTTGGGATTTTCGTTTTGATTTTCCCGCCCAGCGACCACAAAGACCCCGGCCAACCTGAGGCTCAGTCGTGCGTTCATTGGGTCAACCCTTTTTATTATTATTTTTTTTTCTTTCCTGCGGCCTCTGACCTTATTCTTCTTCTTCTACGTCTTTGCGTCTTTAAGTAAGTTGTCAAATTATTTTCACTGTTTTGCACAGCGGCAGCTGAAATTATATTTTTTTTTGTGGTTGCATTTGCCAGGATTAAGAGCCGTCAAACGGAAAGAAAAAAAAAACACCAAGAAAACCAAAAGTCGAAGCTAACTTTGACTGTGACGCAATTTTTATACCCTGGAAAATTTTTAAAAAATTTTTTCGAATATAAAAAATATCAAAAAACTACCTTTGGTTAGTTCTTTCTAAGATTTCATTATACAGGGTGTTTTATTTTGTGTGATCTGATGATTTTTCTAAAGAAAGTCTAAAGAAGTTCTAAAGAAAGCCAGTCGTAATATCAATTTTCTGATTTAAGACGACTAGTTAACATTTAAAGCTCTCTTTGTCAACAAGAGCAAAGCCAAACAGTGATAGTGGTGTGCTTTGCACTGCGGCTCTGACCTACTTCATTGAACGCTGGCCAGCGAATAAAAACTCCTGCTCTCTTGGCAGAAGCCTCGACATTTGTTTGGATCGTGTAGGTGTGAATTCCCGAATGTCTTCAGCCTCTTAGAGGCAATATTTCATTCTGCAAAAACCAGTCATCATATGGGCCCTGATCTCCCACTTCTTGAGCCATCAAATTATACAGCTTGACTCAATATCGCTCTCCATTGCCCATAACAGTGACTCTATTATCATCTTCTAAAAAAAGACTTTCAAAAGACGTTTTCTTTACTAACAGCACACCAAACACTTCATGCAACACTTATGGACTCGAGTAGTTTGCTTATTAACACTACCACTAAGTGTAAAATGTGTCAACATAACTGAGAATCCATTTTCTATAAAAGCATTTTTTGTGGAAGTAGTTATTATTTACCTTGATTTTTTGACACCTGTTGAACATCGGGTCACACATGAAAAAACACCCTGTACTTAAGTGAACTACATTTAGCGAAAAAATGTCTTCAAATTTCATTCCTGCAAGAGGAGTAACTCATTCAACTACAAATAAAAACATAATTTACAATCATTCATATCAAAAACGTTGTGCTTCTGCTTAAGACAACATCTGCCTAAAAGTATACCGCAATATTCTTACTTGCCGTATCGTTTCTTTGTACCAAACTTGTAATTCTCAAGTCATTTTTCGGTAAACTGCCGACAGACCGTTTTATATTTCGAAAACGGTTCCGAAATCGCTTTTTTTAAAAGCAGATTGTTTAGACTCGACAAATGTCTGCAAATTCGTTATTTATGTTTTGTTTTTTTTTTTTTTTTTTTTTTTTTTTGGCTAGATTGTTTTTTTAAAAAGCGTTCTCACGTTCCCGAAACCTATCGTATTTAGTCCTATTTTAATAATTAAAGGTCATAATCGGGTTTGGGGGGTTTCGTATCCGAGGCTGGGTTGAGATTTCGGTAGCTACAATATTTTTGGGTCGCTGGGCCTACTTCCCTATCCTGGTGATGGCATCCCCATCTTAGAGTTTAACAAGCTTCAGCGAATTTTTGTTAACCTACTTACCGAAGACGCTGTATGGCCAGTTCGGTTACTTGATGCGCCTCCTCACAATTTGCTCACCACGAACCGAACCGAACCGAATCGTGGCTACTCAGAGGACACTTGTCTCGTTTTATATAGTCGGAAGTTTGTGAGCTGCTTTAGCCGATACATACAAGTACAATCGACTCCGTCCTCCAAGAAACCCTATTAACCATTCTAAGGGCTAAAATCTATAAAAAAAATTCAGATCATTTTCTCGATTTTGTTATTCATGTAAACATTCATATTTATGTCCCTTTGTATAACAAGCGTTCGGGCTCTTCAACTTTTGTATCATGGAATGTTTCTACAATGTCCCCAGTGACCACACTCAGAGAAAAACCAAGAACTTTGTACTTAAATCATGTACAAACGGTGTGAATAGTATGTTTAGTACGAAAATACTTGATTGAAGTACAAAGTTTCTATATCAAGTGCGTTTTTAAATACCCAAAATACTTGATTCTATACAGTTCTGAGATATACAAAATATATTATTGGATCTTTTTGATCATATCGCAATTGTCATAAGTCAATTTCGATTAACTCTTAAAACAAGAATTTGTGTACTTAATAATAACAACAAATCCCTCGTTAAAGTCTAATAAACTTGAAAGAAATTCCCCAATATTGCGAGTTGAAATTTTAAGTACAAAACGGTATAAATTTCATTCCGATCATTCTAGAATTCTTCCTTATTAAAAACGAATGTATAAACGAGTTTAAACTCGTTAAACCAATATCTTATAGTAGTCATAGATGAAAAAGGGTCTCCAAAGATTTGAACCTACTTTGCTTTTATTTCGTTGCATATTTTTTCGCCCAAAAATTTAAAACGAAGGACCGATATTTCATTTTTTCGCATTGTCGAAAGAAAAACACAGCTAGCCGATAAATCGGTTTGAATTTTAGTAAGGTATTCAGTCGAGGTGTCCAGCACTCGGCACTTATTAGTGCGAAATACACAACCTATATCAAATTTTAAATTTCTTTCCTTCTTCTTTGCAAAAACCAAAGCTTAAAGCCTCTGAAATGTTATGAGAGTTGTTGATAGACGTGCCCGACAGTGATCTTTTAGTCGGATTCCAAACATTTCAATTCCTTTCCTTTCAAACTTCCGACCAAAATGCATATACCCTTCTTCCCAACCAGAGTATTCCATTGAAAGAAAGTCAAATGACAAAGCATAAAAGGCCAATAAACGCCTTTTGTAATCGAATACGCAAATGATGCACACAAAAGATACGCAGGAAAGGCACAAAAGGGCGCCCCCCCCCCTCTTGTTTGATGAAATTTGAGCTCTCACTTTGGTTGGCTCCGGTGGTGCCTCCAAGAGTCGTTTGGCCTGGGCAAGATCAAGATCTGAGCGTGCGGCTGCCAGGTTCTGATTTCCAACACGGCACTTGACACTCAAGTGGTCGGGTTTACTAAACAATGCCACAATAACAAACTAATGACAAAATTTATTCTCTTTTTCTTTACAGGTAAAAATGCATTTCATTTGCTTCTTCTTGGGTTAATCTTGGGGGTAAGTTTTGCAATCAAAATCCAAACTCCACCACAATGATGGCCAGCTTAAAAACAATGGCCAAACCAAATAGTGTCAAGATCAAGGCCTTGCTGGGTTTCTTGGGCTGCGTATTATCATTAGCCATGTTTAGTTAGTTGATAAACAAGTATTTGTGAGTTTTCGAAAACCGTTTTGAGTTTTTAGGCAAACGTAGCTCAGTGTGTGTGTGTAAAGTGCTTAAACCAATAGAAACCCACCCAAAAGGGAGAGATGGGTGAAAGTTAGTTCGAAAAAAATATGCAAAGATGCATTTGATATTGCAGTGTTGCAGTGGTAACTGATTTTCAACAGAACTTGTTAATTGCCACCGCTAAATGGCAAAGAGTTGCGCACAAATTGTGCCCGCCAGGTGTAATAAATACCTGACACGCTGAACCACACAGTCCAGGTTCATTGTATGCTCGACTGACTGACTGACCAACACACACACACACACACAATACACACACGCGCATAAGAGTTGGAACATGTAAATCCAATGCATTCAATGGCTTCGCCTTGCCTGGTCTTAAGGTACACTGTTAAAAAATAAATGCAAAGTTATTAAAATAAAAATTATATAGTCATTTTTTAATACAAAAAATTCAAGAAAATAAATTTTATACAGTTTGTCCGATTTCTCATCTGCTAGATAGCACTATCTGTCACATAAACTCATAGCAGCTATCTGGAAGATGAGAAAATGGACCTAAATTGTTAGCCGAATCATATTTATTTCATACTTCACTTATGTAGTTGATTTTAATATACAGTAAATAGCACTATCTGTCACATAAACTCATAGCAGCTATCTGGAAGATGAGAAAATGGACCTAAATTGTTAGCCGAATCATATTTATTTATTTCATATTTCATTTCAAATCAAATATATTTTTGTAGTTGATTTTAATATACGGTAATAGCACTATCTGTCACATAAACTCATAGCAGCTATCTTGAAGATGAGAAAATGGACCTAAATTGTTAGCCGAATCATTATTATTTATTTCACAAATTTAGTATTTTATTCGTATTATGTCATAAACAATTGGATGAGAAAAGGAAAATGTTAGCCGAATCATATTTATCATATTTCAATTCAAATCAAATTTATTTTTGTAGTTGATTTTAATATACGGTAAATAGCACTATCTGTCACATAAACTCATAGCAGCTATCTGGAAGATGAGAAAATGGATCTAAATTGTTTGCCTAATCATATTTATTTATTTCATATTTCATTTCAAATCAAATTTATTTTTGTAGTTGATTTTAATATACGGTAAATAGCACTATCTGTCACATAAACTCATAGCAGCTATCTTGAAGATGAGAAAATGGACCTAAATTGTTAGCCGAATCATATTTATTTATTTCATATTTCATTTCAAATCAAATATTTTTTTGTAGTTGATTTTATAAGCACTATCTGTCACATAAACCCATAGCAGCTATCTGGAAGATGAGAAAATCAACCTAAATTGTTTGCCTAATCATATTTATTTATTTCATATGTCACTTCAAATCAAATATATTTTTGTAGTTGATTTTAATAAACCAAATAATTTTCATAAAATTTTGCAATTCCCAAGTGCTTCTAGTTTAGACTGAAAACTTGATAGGTTAGGTTTGCCATCGACTTGCAGTCTTGTTTTAAAGTGTAAACACCTTAAATCTACTCATTTTTTTGAGTGTATTAGCCAGCTCTTTAAACAGTAGTTATTGTTGATTTTTCTCACTCTTCAACCTGCCTGTTTGTTGCCTGCTGCCCGCTTGTTTGGCCTTTTTCGTGTTTATGCTAAGTGTTTTTCCTTCTTTGGCTTTTGTCTCTTTCTCTCTCTGTCTCTCTCTGTGTGTTTCTGGTTATCTGGTGGCTGCTTTTTTCGTGTCGTTTCAATTTGTGTTTGGCTAATGAAAACGATTTACGTTATTTAGGCTAAGTTATTTGCCTTTGGAAAACCTTGTGCATTTTCTACACTTCAACTAACTTTTGGTTAACCGCACAACATTCCAAAAAACCAAATGACTTCATCGAGTTTCCCCCCTACTAGATTCAGGCAGCTGTGTTAAGCTATAAATTCGCTCGTAATCGCAGCAGAGCAGCAACCGCAAGACAATGGGCGCCCCAAGCTGAGCTAGCTCCTCCGCCCGCTCCTCACTCACTACTACCCAATGATGATGATGAGGTTGATGATGCGTTTGTAATGGAATTCCATGCATTTAATGGAAATTTTGCATTTACATAATCGATGCAAAAAAAAAAAAGAAGAAAAAATATGAGCTCACACGCAAATTAAGCATAGACCACTTGCCTAGCTCTCTATGTCTCTGTAGATCTTGGTCACTTGGTGCATTTGTGCATTGTTTTTTGTTGCTTAATGCGTAATTTAGTGCCTTTTGATAAGTTCCCCAGTGAATTTTTGATCTGTCCAAAGGGAATTTACTGCATTGTCTTGCATTCTGCATTTTGCATTCCAGTCTCTGCGTCTGGCTGCATCTGCTGATAATGCTTTTGTTTATTTAACGGCGCTAAGTGCATGGTTGCATTTGCATAAATCCTCCCTGTGTGTGTGTGTGTGTGCCTCATCCAGGCCAGCCCGGCACAGTGCTCGAGCGAATGCATTAAACAATTTGTGGCATTTAACAGAAAATCATAAAAATTCAGTTGCCAGCCAACCAGCCTCCAGGGCAGCACTCTGTTTTAACCCATTAGGGTCATTGGGGCATGTAAAAATTTAACAAAAATATTTATGCAATTTTACAGTTATACTAGACACGGATTACTTGAGCTTAGAAGCTTACAAGGGGATATGGCAAAGTTTAACAAATTTTGCAAACGTTTTGGTCCCAGAAATATGAACTTTGAGGTGAATGCACATACACGTAAAGTAATAACTTATAAATCACGATACGGCACAGAAATATGGCCTATTTGCTACATTTATGCTACGATCTAGCACTGTAATGGCCACCCCTTAAACAGTGTGCGTAATGCTACAAGTGGGAATAAAATAGGTTAGAATCAAACCGGAATAGAAACTGGAACCTTATACCAAAAAGAGTCGATTATAAATCATAACCTGATTCGAAACTGAAATCGATATATCAATTTTTTTGAGTACCAGTACTTTTATTTATTTATTTATTTTTAAGATCGGAACTCTGGCTTTAATTTAGTTTTTTTTCGAGATCTATCCCAGCGCTACGGGTTCTTTTAAAACTATAAATAATTGCGCTAATCACATTTCGGTTATGTTCTTAGTTTCTTTCCGTATTATATCATAAATCAAAACTTTCCTCTGAAAATAATTCTTCATACTACGGTGTATTTTAGTCCATATTCCATAAAATATCAAAAGTTCTTCCAGCTATTCCAGCTACACAAGTAGACTAAGGGTCGTTTTCTCATGCTCAGGTTTTTAAAATTCAAGTGGATTTACTGAAAATTTGACTTTTTTTATGCTTTCGAAAAACACTCAGATGGATTCTGTAGCAATCTATGCACTTCAACCTCATGGATTTAAAAATCATGGTACAATGCATTTAAAGTATTTTTATGCAAGCACACCTACGGTCACACTGAACAATATACAAAAACAGCTGCTGCAAAAAATTTTTAAATCTAAATTACTGATTTTGTAATTAAGAATCAAAAAATGTCAAATATTAAAGACACTTGCAGACATGGCTGAAAATACAGAAGTGCAAAAGGACAAGTTCTAAATCTCCTATCATAGCAATTAGCCTCTCCGTTAGGGTGGATACCTTCGCACGAGCAGTTAATCTGACTTGGACTTTCATTTCATTGGAAAAAGAACCTGTCGCGGAGCTGCTTTCATTCGCGTCAAATGCTATACTTTTCACTGATTTTTTCGATCAATATAATCCAGGTCTTCTCCTTCTCTTGCCTGGTCACTTTGTCCGAGTATATGTTCTTCAATACATCCTTATTCTCCTCAGCTCCTCTTCCACCGTAAAATGCTTGCTTCTTTTTCATTTTTGATTTCAATTGGTGCTCGATAATGAAAACAAAACCTATAGTAGTGCATTTTCAACCCTACCGGTGTGACCGTACCACAGTTGCACACAATACCTGAGTTTAAAATCAATGAAGATGAGAAAACGAAATTCACAAATCCAACTAGTTGCAAAATCTAGGTGCATTTCGAAATCCACTTAGATTTGCAAAAACATGAACATGAGAAATCGGATCTTAGAAGGTTTATTTTCCGAGCTAAAGTTTATTATATTTAATTAACCTTTTGAAAACTAAGTTCCGAAACAAGAAACTTGATTCTCTGATTTTAATAAACTTAAATAAACTCTTAGCTATTCTGTTGTGAATCAACTTATAATATTCAGCGTTTCGACTTATAACGTCTTGAGTTGAAAATTCTATTTCATTTTAAGAACCTAGTTCCAAGCCCAAATAGTTTTTACGGAGGTCCGGTTCGAACCAAAATTTATCAATAGTTAAGGTTCAAAAATTTGAGGTTCATGGTTTTTGTGAAAAGATTTTTGTTCCAACTTTGGTTTGTCCCAAGTTTTAACAAATTTGTAAAGAAACCCAATTAATTTGTTAAAAATTTTCACAATTTCTGTATTTTTGATTACTTGAACATTATCATTTAATTTAAATTTTAATTTAAAAGTTGTATTTCTTTGAGTATTTGTGGATCTGTTCTTCATCTTTGATTGGACAAAATAAATTTTGAGTGTTGTTTCACAGCGCTTAACTAATACTTGTTACTTTTGCTGAACCGAACCGAAAGTTTTGGTTCGGAACAGGTTCAGTTTCAAATAGTTCTTCATAAGAGGTTTGGTTCCAAATTCGGTTCCAGGTTCGGTGTAAATGAAGAGTGGGAATTAAATATTTCGTGCTTTTTTCGTGCCGAGTTGGCTGAACACGGGTACTCAAACGCATCCATCTCTAGCTTGAGCCAGTCATAAAGTTTATAGTTTGGTTTGCTTACCGGTTTCAAGAAGCATTGCTTTCAAGACAACCGCAGAGATCATACGTATAAAAAAGCAATGTTGGTTGTTGTTGTAGCTTTCTCAATATTCTCTAATAAATATTTTATGTTTAAATTGCACTTAAAAAGGCAATGCATAAAGGGTTAAGTCTCTACCATAATAACAAATAAGGATATCAGTATTTCATGAGAGCGTTGTTAATAACAAAAGCTGAAAGCCGTTTGTTAATGCCATGAAGCGCACTCCCCCCCCCTCCTCCATTCTCTCCCTCCTTTTCTCGGGCATTGTTATTGCATTAAATCCGGCATGAAAATGGCTTTTGGCTGGCGCGGACGGTGATAAATTACAACACACTTGCATTTAATAAATAAAAATTCCATTATAGACTCGACTTTTCTCTCAATGCCAGGCTCAATCAAATAACAAAGAAACTGCCACAGAGCAGCAAATGATGTGTGGCACCTTCTTCTTCTTCTTCGATGCGGAGAGTTGAGGCTTGTCAATTGGCTATAAAATTTAAATGACGCCTACAAGCCTGACCAGTTGTTCATTTGAGTGGTTGCATCATTGCATTGGCGGCATGCAACAATTGTGCCCATGGAAATCCTGTTTTTGCAGCCGCAACATGTTGTAATTAACCCGTTTGTCATGCAAATAAATCAAAAACTGAAGGGGGGAGGGAAACTGCCACCACATTTCTTTTTTGTGGGTCTATAAAATATTTGCCCTGTGTGCCGTATATATATTGGGTTTGTAGTTAAAAACTCATTTGGCACACTTTGCTAATGGCTTATAATTTGTGCCGCTTTTCTAGGAGTTTTTTTTTCTTGCCTGTTGGCATGCAACCAAAAAATCTCTGGAAAATTAATTGCAACAAAATGCGTTAAATACTTTTCGCATTCATCAGGCGGGCAAACTACAAAATTGAGAACGTGCCTGGAAAGGCAAATCCGATCGATCGTGTGCAATTTAATGCCTCAATTGTCCCCCCTCGACCCAAAAGCCAAAAATAACCCGCTGTGCCAAACCATGTAAAAGTCACTAGTGGCTGTCTTTTCATTTTCGTTTTTCTTTAACTTTGTATTTATTTGTTTAATTTTCGCTTGTGAAGACAAGTTGCTCATTTCAATTTTGGCTAAATGGCAATGAACTTGAACGTCGCGTGGCATTTGCTTGGCGCCCAGCGTTGTTTAATTAGCTTACAAAAAAATGGGTATATTAGTGAGGAGCTCATTGAAATCAAATTATGATTTTTTAAGCAGATACCCTTGCAGAGGGTTAACTAAAATTGTCACGATGTTTTGTAGGATAAAGTATATATATTCTTGATCAGCATGACGAGCTGAGTCGATATAGCCATATATCCTCCCTCAGGTTTAAAGCTGTCTTTATCAAACTTTGTAAAAAAGTCTTTAAATACACATAGGCTGCACATTTGTCAAAATCGGCCGGATCGGATGACTATATCATATAGCTGTCATAGGAACGATCGGTCCAAAAACTAGTTTTAGTGAGAAAAACCTTTTTTGTTTTTCATCGTTGCATCACCAATCGCTGTAAACATTAGTTTTTTAAGCATCCACATAATTCTGGAAAAATTGAGCAAAATCGGATAACTATAGCATATAGCTGCCATAGTAACGATCGGTCCAAAAACTAGTTTTAGTGAGAAAAACTTTTTTGGTTTTCAACGTAGCGTCTACAATCTTGGTTTATATTTGTTTTATAAGCTTCCACACAATTCTGGAAAAATTTATCAAAATCGGTTGACTATAGCATATAGCTGCCATAGGAACGATCGGTCGCAAAACTAGTTCTAGTGGGAAAAACTTCTTTGTTTTTCATCGTAGCTTCTCCAATCTTGGTTTGGATTAGTTTTATATGCTTCCACATAATTCTGGAAAAATTTATCAAAATCGAAGGACTATAGCATATAGCTGCCATAGGAACGATCGGACCAAAAACTAGTTCTAGTGAGAAAAACTTTTTTGTTTTCCATCGCAGCGTCACCAATCGGGATATATATTAGTTTAATATGCTTCCACATAATTCTGGAAAAATTTATTAAGATCGGTTGACTATATCATATAGCTGTCATGGGATAGATCGGTCAAAAAACTAGTTCTAGTGATAAAAACTTTTTTGTTTTCCATCGTAGCGTCAGCAATCGTGGTATATATTAGTTTTATATGCTTCCACATAATTCTGGAAAAATTTATAAAAATCGGATGACTATAGCATATAGCTGCCATAGGAATAATCGTTCTAAAAACTAGTTTTAGGTAGAAAACTTCTTTGTTTTCCATCGTAGCGTCTCTCATCTTAGTAAATATTAGTTTTATATGCTTTTACATTATTCTGGAAAGTTTTATCAAAATCGGATGACTATAGCATATAGCTGCCATAGGAACGATCGGTTCAAAAACAAGTTCTAGTGGGAAAAACTATTTTGTTTTCCATTTTAGCATCTCCAATCTTAGTATATTTAAGTTTTATATGCTTCCACATAATTCTGGAAAAATTGATCAAAATCGGATGACTATAGCATATAACTGCCATAGGAACAATCGGTCCAAAAACTAGTTTTAGTGAGAAAACCTTTTTTGTTATCCATCTTAGCATCTTAGGGTATTTATTTTTTAATTACAATTTGTAATTTTTTTTCTGACCAGGGTATTCCATCGTCGGCACAGCCAACTTGAGCCGAATATTGGTTTTTGTATTGGTCACGCGATTATAATTTGGCAATTTGTTAGAGAAAAATCTTGTTAACCTCCATTCACACATTTCGCACCTAATAAAGTGACGAAAATAACGACACAAAAAATGTTGGCAAAATGTTTACAAAACAAAAAAAGAAAAGAGTTGATATGTGATGAGAGAAGGAGCAGTAGGAGGAGGAGGAGGAGGAGGGCGGAGTCAGTAGGTGTGGCAGCATGAAGTGTAGCGTAATAAAATGCACACAATTTACGCAATTTACGTAACGTTAAAAAACATAACAGGCAAACAAGGACCACCGTGTGGAGAGTAGGAAGAGGAGAAGCGTGGAGCGTATAGCAAAGGCACTTAGCGCGACACACACACACCGTGCGGAGCAGAGTGGAGCAGTTGCCTTCTGGTTCGTCGTTGTTCAAACAGTTTTCAACGCGTTTTTCTGTTTTTTTTTTTTCGTTTTTAACAGTCGCCATTTTGTTGTTGCGTAGACATTTTTGGTGTTGCTGTTGTTGTTGCTGTTGTACGTGTGCCTTTGCATTGCCGAGAGTTGCCGGCTTTTCGCTGTCATTGTCAGGGGGCGGTGTGTTGTTGCTCTATTTGCTTGAATTTTTGTGTTCTTTTTTGCGCCTTTGCGCCAGCATGTTTCCAAATTCAATTTTCGTCAAGTTGGGGCAACAGGCTCGTCGGGAGGAGCTGCCTTTCTTTTGCCACATTTGTCTATGTCGAGCTGCGACGACATGCAATAACTTTAACTGATTTTCCACACACACACACACACAGCCCTGCCTCGAGTGTATTTATAATTCTATTTATGTTTCAATATACTAAGGGGGAAAAACTGCCCAGAGAGAGAGAAGGCAAGAGAAAAAACTTTACCCGTCAAGCTTAATGATAAAGTGAAAGTTTTTTCAGTTGCTAGGTTTTCCCCCTGCCATCTTGTTGCATATGATGGACTTTTGCATGCCTTCAGCTTTTTTGGTTCTGGCCTGAAATCAAGTTGACTTTTCATTAACAGCTCTGAGCAAAAATGCCAACAATGGTCGGGCAAGCCAAGTTAAGTTGTTTTACTGCCTGTCATAGCGGTACTTAACACACACACACACACACATCAGGCATACATGTGCGGGCTCTAGACAAAAGTTGGCATTCCTCTCTACAGGCTTTTTGAAGTTTTCCTTTCTTTTCTGGGCACAAGAAAAAAAAAAATTAATGCGATTTGTAGGAAATTTGTTAAACTACTTAAAAAAAAAACATTTTGTAAGAAAAGCCTTAACAACTTTTGCTGGCAATTACACAGCTGAGAAAGCCCAAAAGGCAACCCCTCCTCCTTCATTCTGCCAGCGTATGACAGGCCTCAGGTTATAATGATTATAATAATAAATTGTTGCAAATGATGATTGACATTGAATACGTGTGTGTGTGTGTGTGTGAGTGCGAGTGTAATGTGTTATGTTCATCAGCCATAAAAAGGCAGCAAATTGCGCATACGCACCGTTGCACGTTAACACGCAGGCGATTAAAAGCATTCACAGGCCGTTTTTATGACTACCAACCAAAGATGCCAATGCTGCATCATAAAAATCCTGACGTGACTGGGACCCAAAAGTCAGAAAACCAAGAAAACCAACAGTCAAGTAATTGCACTCAAAGAAAAATATATCCCTGCACTTTGTCTATTTTATGGCAATATATTTTTGTTGGAAGGAGTAAAGGAAGTAGATATCTTGCTTTATTCGAAAAATTCGTGATTTAGTGGAAATAAATATGTTTGGCTACACTTAAGGCCTAAAAGCAGTCTTTTGATCCTGCTTTCAAATTGAGAAGTAAAATGGATGCACTTCATTCACACACCCAACCATTTTTGACTTACTATTTGTCTGGACTCTTTATGGGAGATATTTTACACTATTGTTCACTTTTATATACATGCTAAACCAGCGTCTTATAGCCTCCTATATGGTTTTTTCACCCCATTTAACAAGTTAGAGCTTTATCTATCTATTTACTCCATCAATTTAGTTTGGTATAAAACGGCCATATTGGAACCCAAAATACAAAAACAGCAAAAGAGCGGTAAAAGAGATCAATTGTTACAACTATCAGGGTAGAGCTCTAGGTATTCCATGATTTTCGGTGCTAAACAGCTACTACGTTTATACACAAAAAATGTATCGTGATAAATGCCCATAAAAGTATGCAAACTTTTTTTTGCTTTAATAATTATCTATTTAAGCAAGTCGGTTATAGAAAATACTAAAATTATACAAAATAAATGAGTGTAAAGGAAAATATGAAAGAAAAATGTTCCCCAATAATTCCTCTTCATAGACATAGCATACTTTAAAGGGCATTTATCTTGACAAGTTTTGTATGTATAAACGAGAGATGTGTGTATTTGGGTATAACATTTTCCAATACCATTTACCAGTTTCCTAAAAACCTGAAAAAGATTTCTTAGCCCCACTTTCACAAATTCCGTTTAAAAATCTTGTTAAATAATCTCTAGACAAATTCGCTGCTGAAGTCGGCTGGAGTTTAAGTACTTTGCCTTTTTTCAATGTCGGGTTCCGCCAATATTAATAAATTGCTAGATCTGCAATGGTGTGACCAGAGATTATCAAACCGATCAACCGAATCAGTTGTATTTCATTTTTTAATGGCGTGTCTTCTTTTATGCGAAAAAGTATATTGAAATCAGAGCTGCAAACCGGTTCGGAGTCGATCCGCTTTAGAGTTGAAGTCTCAGGGGTTTTCTGCAAGACTAGAACCCCAACCGGATCAGGTTTAGTTTTAATGCTTGAACCTTAACCTGATCCGGAGCACAAAAAAAATATAATGGATTCTCTTCAAAACGAATTATTTCAGATACAGACAATGTTAAACAATACTTTTTTAAATAACTAAGAAAATTTAATACGGTTTCCGTTGTTAAAAATGGCTTTTTAAAAAAGGAAATTTAGTTGACCTTGACAATGAATTCTTCATTTTTTTTTTACTTAAAAATTCAAATCCGATACCTGCCTCCTTATTTCTAGATTAAGGACCTCATATCAGATGGCATTTTAATTCGGCACTATGCTTCATATAAATAAGACAGCTTTCAAAAGCGTTTAACTTTTAAAGCTTTCATACATAGAAGCATAGTGCCAAAATAATTGATCCTCGGGTTTATCTGGAAGTAAAGAAACTTATTAGGTTTTGCAGCTAGCTTACTAGATATCTGATTAATCATTATCTTCCTCTTGTGATAAAATGGTATTATTAGCCGGGGGTTAAAGATGGAAAGGAAAAGTATTGAGTCCAGATTTTAAATGGGAATCAAATTCAAAATTCTATTGTGAGATAATGCGATTATTGGAATTTTTTGTTTTAATTCTTTGCCAAGAAGTTTATAAAGTAATTTAAATGACTTTAATCTAATTATTTACAATTTTGACAACATAAAAATGTGAAGATGAATAAAAGAAAAGCGCTTTTACAGAGCAATGTTTGAATACCTTGTATAAGAATAGGTATATCTTTTCATATCTTGCTGATAACATTACAAGTTACTTAAACTTGCCATTAAGAGCAATTTTGTAGACACTGAAACTAACTTAGCGGGCAAAAATTCCACCCTTAAAATTTTTAAAACCAAGTGAAGTTTTTAGATATTTAAAAAATTAAGAAAAAACATTTAATTTAAAGTTCCAAGGTGAAGTCGAGTCAGCAGGTAAATACGCTATCCATTGCACCACAATCGACCAAAGAATCTGGCTATCAAAATCCTTGGGTTCATATTTGTTCATATTGGCAACATTTCCAAAATTTTCTGCTAGGAGTTGCCAACTCGTTCGAAAATGTGAGACGGAGTTGCCACTTTTTTTTTTTACAAATTTTAAATAATTTTGCTAACATCAAGATATGCAAGCAAAATGTTTTAAAATATAAAATGGACTCCAGCTAAAATAGAATGTATAGGCAAAATATGAAAAGATTTAACCCTTATATTGGGTGTGGATAAGTTCGTGGCGTTATTTCTCGAAAGATGGCGACGAAAGATAAATGAGACACAATCAGGCCTGTTCTCGTTTCCGAAATCTATCAATCGGAATTGGGAAAGGTTCTTATTTTCAAGAATCGATTAGAGAATTTGGTTAATTTATAGATTAAAGATAAATGAAAATATGAAGTTATTCGCCCAATAACACAATCGGTTTTTGGACACGGAAACATTTACCAATTCCGATTCCGCATGATTCGATCCAAATCGAAAACGGGAACAGGCCTGATAATAATCTAGTTCAACTTCATGTTGTCATGCTTTCATTGTGAATAGCTTGTCATTTGACATTGAAAACAAGACAACATGAAGGCCTACTAGATTATCATATCAAGCCCATAATAAAGAATTAGTTTTTGGAAATATGAAAAAAATAAAATCCTGAACTAGGGTTCGAAGCTGAGCCAGTGACTTTCTTAACTCGACCCTCGAGCAGAGCACAAGCGTCACAAAAAGCGCTTAGCCACCATATAAGTGCAAAAGAGACAGCACTGTTGCTTAAATTTTGCTCTCATTTGGTTTTGCTTTTGTTAACGAAAAGAACAAATTTGTTGATGTCTGAATTTAAGTAAATTGTAGTGTTAATACTCTAAGCGCGGTTCGCTTAACACTTGTTAAGCTTTAAGCTCAACGAAACATGAACAATTATTACTCGAGCGAAGCGAACGACATGATTGCTTTGATCACTGTTTGTTGTACCAAATTTACCAGCTACGTGAACTTCATATTTCAAAGAAAATATAAATCTTAAACTTTCCGAATCTTTGAATTCCAGCTCTTTCATTTCTCTCAGTGTATGTACTGCAGCTTGATTAAATGTATATCTTGTAAGTGGTGGGTGCGTGACATCCTTTGACATTCATTCCCCAAAACTCAAGCATTTTCCCATTACTTAATGCCTCTGCGGCTGCCTGGCGACATCAATTTTTGGTTGCATTTCAAATGAGCTGGGAGTACAAACACACTCCAGCTGCCGACAGGGCTGGGGGGTGGGGTACATCAATGTTTAATCGACTTGTGCCTCTTGGTCTCAGTCATTTGATTTCAATATTTAATGCTGTCGTCGTCATCGTTTGGTTACCATAAAGTATGCATTTTCATTTTCCTTGTTGTTAAGCACTTTTGCTTTTAATTAATTGATATTAGTAAGTTTCGTTTTTTTTTTGTGTTTGTTTACCAACTAAAATGAAACCATTTATGATAAGATATGGCGGGGGAAAAAAAGATTGCCCTTTATCTGACGATAAGAACTTTGATTCAATTAAGTTAAAGGAGTGGGTCAATGCCGTCGCTTCGCCAGAAACTGTGCCACAAACACAAAGGCACGGGAGCAGCGTTTTTGTAGTCAAGCTCGTCAAATTGCCACTGGGCCAGCCGAGTGACAGGTGTGTTGCCAGGCTTTGCCACGCCCCAAAAATGCCAAGAAGCATTAGGCAAGTGGGCGGCAGCAGCTTCCCCATGATGCGTGTGCACTGTCATTGCTCAGTTTCTCAGTTTGTTCACTCACTTGACAATTTCGTTGGCTGCCGCTGCTGCTGCTGCTGTTGGCTTTTCACGCTGACATGATTTTGACACATAAATGACAAAGTGTTTAATATCCACGACAAGGCAAAAGGGAGCGAAAATTATGTCACTTGCCACACGAACGTGACAAAGCTGAAAACTAAACATTTCTGTTTCTACTATTTCTTGATTACATTTTAATTTGTTTCAAAGAGCGAGAGAGCGAAAGAGAAAGCCAAGCTGGGAAATGTTGCGTCGTCTTCTTCGCCAATCCAGTTTTGTCTGGGTGTTTATATGCCATCATTATCGCCCGTGTGCGTGGCAGATTAACTGCCTGCCTGCCAGTCTGTGCCTGAGTTCCTTTGCGTTGGCGTCACAACGTCATCTGCCTGCCAGCCAGCCAGCCAGCCTCCCCAACTGCTGCCGCCTGCCTTTTGGCTGCATCCTGCCCACGCGTGCCGCATGCAACTGCAAAATGAGTTGCCGTTGGCCTTCCTTTTGCTGTTCCGTGTGTACTCTGTCGGATCTTTTGCCATTATGCAGCAGTTCAAATTTAAAGTTGAGTGGCGCACAAATGACATTTAATTGAATTAAAAATAGCTAGCGTGTGCCCCGATTCACAATGCTTTATTTAGAGAGTGAACTAAAAGTATACAAAAAGTTGTTACAATAGATAACCTAAAATGGAGGTTTACTAGAAAAAAAAGTAGAAAGATATGACGTTATATTTTTGTAGCAGCATTCATCAGCCACTCTATATATGAAATAACGCTAATGTGTAAAGGAAAGATTGAAGATTTAGATTAGGTTCATCTATAGAAAAATTGATAATAAAGTCATATCCCAAATTAAAGGCAACTTGGCAATCTATTCTGCAAATTCATCCACAAATCCATAAAAAAAAAGAAGTAAAAAAATTAAAAATTTTTTAATCTCTCCTCTTTCCTATGTAGCTGTTGTTGTGTTTGTTTCCTGTCCCTTTGTTAGGTTTTAGCTTTTAAACTCCCAACTCTTGTCATGAGTGTTCTGTTTTCTATGTCCAGCAAGCAGAATCTCTGACCATCAATTCAATAATTGACAACAACAACAACTTGATGCTGCAGCGAAACTTTTCATTCCGCCAGGCGAATGTGTGTTTGTCATTGTGATTGTTTTTTAGCTTCTCTGTATGCTTGCTGATGCTAAGCCTTAAGAAAGCATACTAAACAAAAGAGAACAACAATCAATTTGACTTTTTCTCACAAAATTCAATTGTAAATATTAGGCTACGTCTTAATCCAGTTTAGGCCAGGCGAATGCTTAGAGAAATGCTTTAAATGTGTGTCTTGTGCCTGGGTGAGCGTTATGCGTTACTACTACCTGTAAATTGTTGCCCCTTCCAAATAATCTTCCGAACCGAAATAAGAGATGTTTCATATCGAAACATTTTTTTGTTTTACGTACATAAATTTAAAACTATTAGGCCTGATTTTAGATGACATACATTTTATTTTCGGCACAGTGCTTCATATAAATAAAACAGCTGTTCAAAAGCATTCTGATTTAAAAGCTCTACAAAAGTGTTTCTATTCATATGAAGTATTGTGACAATAATAATCTTTATGTCAGCTGAGAATAGGCCTTTATGGTAAAATTACAGTTTGTTTAGCTTTGCAGTGAGAATAATCCAAAAATTTCGAAAAAAAAAACATCATTATATGTAAGTTTTTAGCCCCTAACGTGGTATACCTTGACATTACGGTAAAAGTTGCATTTATATAAACATATTTAAAGCCTGAAACTAGTTAATGCTTTAATTTCAAAGAAATCTATAGTCAGTTACATGATTTGGTTTTTAAAAATGAGGTTATTAGTTAATTTATGAGAGAAACTGAATGTTTTTTTGTTTTATTTTCGGTTACAACTTATTATTTTTCATAATTCTTTTGTGAATTTAAACTTCAAAGCAATTTCTAAAATTTTAACCTTATGTATTTCTAAATTCCTGCACTAAAGAATCTATGAATTCAGAAAATTAAAAAAAAAAGACTGTGATATTTAATAAGTAACAAATCAGTGTTAAGAAACGTTGTGTTGGAAGCCTGCTTTGATAATATGCTGAATTTTCAAAATTTGCCGAATATGAAAAAAAACCTAGGTCTAAGACAAACAAGAAATTTTACACCCTTGTGGCTTTCGATTGCGTCTTCATCATATGCCTCGAAGTGTCCATTTCGTATTCTCTGAAGGGATTACAATAAGTTCTATCCTTTTCTGACGAGTGTCTTAAATCACTTATCCTACATCTCACGAGTTTCTTTTGACCATATAGACTGCTGGTCATTGAGACTAACTAAAGTACCTCCACAGGATCGTAAGGAGTTTCTTCTTCTCTTCTGTTTCTCTTTTCTTAATGTTTTATGTATACTACTCTCTCTCTCTCTCTCGTTTTCATGTATATTATTTCATGTAAATATTATATTGTAGCTGTGTCTGAAAGACGAATACTGTGGTAATACAAATTATGTATAAGATATTATGGTTAAATGGCATAAGCCCTGCATGCTAAGAATTTTTTTTATAAAAATTCTAAATTATATTTTCAGAGCATATATCGTTATAATTGATATTATATTTAAATTTGTGTAGCCTTAGGGCTTTGATACGCCCACATGAGTTGTTGTTTTTGCAAAACGCTTTACAGATAACAGTACAAATTTTATAAGTATTCGTCTAGTAGTTTTTTATAACTATAGATAACAAACATGCAATCACAGACAGACATAAAATAATTTTTACAAAGATTTATTACGCCAAGTTGCCTCATATCACATCTATTTTAATATTTTCAAACATTTTCATATTAAGTAAAGCTAAGTTCCCTTTTCCTATGAAGAACTGTGTCTTAAAATGATATCACAAGTATTCTAACTTTTTTATAGGTTTTAAATAAAATTAAGTTTAATTTCGTTTTCCGACCTCAAGTAACTCGGCTGTGCCTTCATGAATATTTTAGAAAATTTTAGATAAGCTGTCCTAAGCTAAAAATAATTATTTTATTAAAGTTTGAGGTTAATAACAAGCAAATAGAGGTTATAATGAAAGAAATCCCCCAAGTAGTAAAAATCTAAAATAAAAAACTTGATTGGAAAGTTGCTCTAACAATTTAAACCAATAAATTTTGACTAAATTAAACCAAAAATAACATTCACACTAATCGTAAAACATAACGTTTGCCAAGTAATCGTACTTTATCGCTGTATTTCATTGCCTTACCAACAAAAGATGCGACCGACCCCCCACCCGCTTGTCACTGTCGCTGGCGATAATGAATTTGACGTCAATCTTTATTTGGCAGCGAGTGTCATTTAAGATATCAACGCAATGCCGAATGCGAGTGGTGTTTGTTTGGTGGGGTGCCGGTGGTTCTTGTTGGTGGTGCCGGCTGGGGCTGGTTCTGTGTTTTGTCCAGCGGAAATCGCTCGCACCAAAATGTTTCTGTGTGCATGGCATGAAATCAAAATACAAAAGAACACACACAAAACAAAACAAAAAACAGCAACAGCAACATCATGGCATATAAAAGTAGAATTACTGATTGGCAAAAGCCAAATGCCGGCAGAGACAGCAGCGCAGCGGCAACGTCAGCGTCGCAATGGCAATGAAATGTGAAAAGGCCGAAGAGCAACAGCAGCAGCAAACAGCGAGACATGGCGATTCTCTCATACAAGTTTAATTTAATGATGCAGAGCAGAGTGAATGAGACAGAGTCAGAGAAGTGTTTGGTTATATGTGTGGGCGTTGTGGGTTGGGCCCATTGGCCATGCAACAATATAAAACGCCAAGTTGGACAATTGGACACACGGACAGTAGTTAGACATGTTGTATAAATAAATAATTGTGCATTGATGAGCGAAGCGTAGCACGATGCGAGGCATCCGCAAATGGACAAAGCTGATACGTAGATACAGACACACAAACACACACACATATACATAGATACATAAGCCCTGTATGTTCAGTCTACAGACACGCACTTCCGCATTATGCGGCGGCTACACACAAATGAAGCTGTCATTTCACATGTCAATTTGTGTAAAATACAAGTCATCGTCGGGCATACACTTGAGAAAATTCTCTTCAATTGAAAAGGAAGAAAATTAAGCATCATGTTGCTAAGAAAATGTTGCAGAAACCAAGTGGCAGCCAAGCAATTGTTGACAAACTTAGGATTTTTTTTGCTATTTTAAAATAATATTTTAAGTTCTCTCAGTGTATCATTTGGCTGCAATTGGAAGCTATCATGTTGTTTGACTGGCCCGGCAAGGTCAGTCTTTGCCACTTGCAATTGCAACCCACAACATACCAAGAAAGACAGTTCAATGATCTCTCTCCCTCTCTCTCTCTCTCTCTTGTCTATTCTCAATTACCAATCGAAAAATTTGCTCATTTTACGCCCTCTGCCTCTCACCACAGTCTGTCCGTCCCTCTGTGGACAAAGTCAGCTTAATGATGCCAAATATGGCCTGGCCAGAGAGTTCCAAGTGTGCCATAAATATGGGAAAACTATTCGCGACCAGACCAGGCCAGTACAGGCCGTTGACGTTTTGCCCATTTTTGTTGCTTGTTGCACTGCGGGCTTTGGCCATTTCAAACTTATGACATGCTGCCAGCAGTCCAAGCTCAAAGGGAGTTCTAGGTCCTCATCCTGTTTTGCATTTGACATTTGCCATTGCTTGAATTGGTTGGCTGGCTGGCTGGCTGGCCAGCACGTGTGGCGCAACATTGCAACAGACTCATCTCTCTGTCTCGGTTTTTATGGTTGTTGGGGATTTTTTTTCTTGCAACTGATTTGCTTGGGGATTACGATTTTGTCTATCGCCTAATGGGGTCGTTTGGCTCGAGTTGGGTGAGTGTGTCTGGTCTAAGTAGATGTTAACTCAGGTCAATATGGTTTTTTAGTTTCTTGTTTTCACAACTGATAATTAAACGGAAATTGCAGATGGCTAGCAAAAAGAACAAAAAATTCATATCAGATACAGATCAGCCTGGCAGCAGACAACCTTTCAGTTAGTCATCTTTGGTATGTAAGCACCCCTTCCCCCTTCACATCAATAATGGCCACATTGTTTGCCTGTCACATGCTCATCTTCCTGTTCTGCTCTGCACATTTGGCCAAAGAATTCTTAGACTTTGCTTAGCTGGAGCAAAAACTTGTTCCAAAATGACTTTATGCTGCGGCAAAGGGTTCGGCTTGCTTGAGTTGTTGTAAATATATATATTTTTAATACCCTGTACCTAAGGTAGAAAGGGGTTAATAAGTTTGTAAAAGAGTTAGAAACAGGCAGAAGGTAGCATCTAAATATTCTAGCCAATTTTGGTATGTAGACTCCTTATACAAACGACTAGCTTATACCGTCGCTGCCGCATAACATTTTTGTGTACACAAAAGATAGCGTTGCATCGAATACTGCTCTAAAATATTAACACACAGTTGCAGCTGCATATTTTTCTAAAAATTGCTATCATCATTGTTATATAGAGAATTTCTTGCCTATAAAGTCAGTAAGATATACATTAAAATTTTAATTTTTGCTTTAAAACTTAATTCTTATATTGAAAATCTGGTATACAGAATAGTTTTAGTCATTGAAAGATCGGCATTGGTCTTAGTAGGAAACTTTTGTTTTCTCAAAGGCTTTGTATAAAGCCTCCATCAGAGCTGTAAATTAAAATCACCATTACACTAACATTTTTTTTGGATAATTGAAAATGTAATGAATATTACAATTTCAATTATTTCGTATTTAAATATTTCATTACCTTTACAATTTTAAACAAATTACCAGCAATTACTCCATTACCATTACAATTACTTTATTTTTTTGGTAATTAAAAATGTAATTAATATTACAATTACAATTTTTTTATAACTAAATATTTCAGTACCATTACAATTTTAAATAAATTACCAACAATTACCATTACCATTACAATTACTTTATTTTTTGTGTAATTAAAAATGTAATTAAAATTACAATTACAAATTTTTTCATAATTAAATATTTCATTACCATTACAATTTTAAACAAATTACCAACAATTACCATTACAATTTCATTATTTTTTTTGGGTAATTAAAAATGTAATTAATATTTCAATTACCAATTTTTTTCATAATTAAATATTTCATTACCATTACAATTTTTAACAAATTACCAACAATTACATTAACATTATAATTACATTTTTTTGGGTAATTAAAAATGTAATTAATATTACAATTACAATTTTTCATAATTAAATATTTCATTACCATTACAATTTTAAACAAATTACCATTTACAATTACCATTACAATTACTTTATTTTTTTGGGTAATTAAAAATGTAATTAATATTACAATTTCACATTTTTTTCATAATTAAATATTTCATTACCATTACAATTTTAAACCAATTACCAAAATTACCATTAAAATTTCATTTTTTTGGGTAATTAAAAATTTAATTAAAATTTCAATTACATTTTTTTCATAATTAAATATTTCATTATCATTACAATTTTAAACAAATTACCAACAATTACAATTACATTTTTTTGGGTAATCAAAAATTTAATTAACATTACAATTAAATTTTTTTTTCAAAATTAAATATTTCATTACCATTACAATTTTTAAACAAATTACCAACAATTACAATTACTTTATTTTTTGTGTAATTAAAAATGTAATTAATATTAAAATTTCAACTTTTTCATAATTAAATATTTCATTACCATTAAACCAATTACTAACAATTACCATTAACCATAACAATTACATTTTTTTTGGGGTAACAAAAAATTTAATTAACATTACAATTACATTTTTTTTATAATTAAATATTTCATGACCATTACAATTTTTAACCAATTTCCTATTTTAAAAATTACATTTTTTTGGGTAACTAAAAATTTAATTAACATTTCAATTACTTGTTTTTCATTATCAAATATTTTATTACCATTACAATTCCTAACCAATTCTTTTAAAATTTTTTTGTAACTAAAACTTGGAAGCGAAATTCCTACAATTATTTTTAATTTAGTTAAATTTTTGGACAGAATTATTGAAGAAATTGTAATGGTAATGCAACTGTTTATGCTAATTACATTTTGAATTACCAAATGTGCAAAGAATTACATTTTAAATTACCTAATGGTAATTACATTTTAAATTACCTAATGGTAATTACATTTTTAATTACTTAATGGTAATTACATTTTCAATTACCCAAATAAACGTAATGGTAATGGTAATGCTGATTTCAATTTACAGCTCTAGTCTCTATCTACATAAATAACTATAATTCTTGCCAAAATACAGGGTATATAACAAAAGAGTTCAATTGACTTACTTATTTTTTTAAATTTTGTTGTTGTTGCTGTTCTGACACACGCAAAATGACATTTTAACTGGTGCGTATAAACTTGAGCATTTTATGCATATTATCCTGTATCCAACTCCGCCTGCGGCCTAATGCGCCCCCACAAACACACACACACACAGAACATATATACATATACACAGGAGGGAAGACGTCGACGACAACGACACGCCTTGGCAGCATTTTAACAAAGTCAAAAATCGTATTTATTATATTGCATTGACAACTCATGTGTCATGTGGTGCGTATCAGGAGGAGCAGCAGACAACGACAAAGGCCCAGGGGCTGCCCACGCAAAAAAAAAAGGGAGAAGAAGCGAGTCGAGTGCTCCAACTTGAAGATTAAGCCCAGACTGTGACTCTGACTTTGAGGGTCTGGGCAACTTTAAGAGTATTGAGGCGTGGCTGAAGTTCTTTGTGTGTGTGTGTAGGTGGACCAAAAACTTTACCGCCCATGTTGGGGTTATCACTCTTCCGCTGCTGCTGCTGCTGTTGTTGTTGCTGCTGCTGCTGTCGCTCATTTGTTATGCGACAGTGATAAATGTCATGCAAAAGTTTCGGCAGCTGTCAAAAGGCATGTTTTTGGTCTTTTTCATTTTCCTGCCTGCCTGCGCCGCCTGGCATTTTCTTTGCCGATTTCTTCTTTATCGCATGTTGACAGAGAGCAAAAAACGAGGGTTGATTAAGGCGCTTCCCTTCTCACATATGTGTGTGTGTGTGTGGCTTAAAGTCTAAACCTTTTTGAAGACCCCATAAATTATGGCCGCTCAGAGTGCACTCGAAATTAGCAGTTGCCTCTAATTTAACGCATATTAGTTTCGACATCTACGTTCTATTTTTATTCACTTGAGGATTACCAAAAAAGCGCGCGCGACTCTACGACTGCTTTGAAAAATTAGCGGCATTTACTTTCCTGCCTGCCGCTGCTTCTACTGCTGCTCCTTTGACAATTTCAAATGATGTTCAGTGATTTTGATGACGAGCCGCAGCGCAGGCAGGAAGGAGCAACTTGATTTGTTTGCAAACATTTTTTTTTGTTCAATTTATACAACAACGAAAAAAAAAATGTGCGTGAGTGTGTGATTCAAAATTTATTCAGCCATAAAGGCGCGTAAATTTGTACCCCCTTCCTACCACTTTCTCCTGCCCCATGTGATTTATTTGTTTGCTTTATGTACCAATATTGTTTGTTGATGTCTTTGGCTCCCCTTCCCTTGTTTGGGAATTGATTATTTGCTGGTACTCCACAATTTGTTATACTCTTGCCAAAAAAAAAATTTAAGCGTATGCCACTTTATTAAACAGTCTATAACTTGAATCACGTAAGCCATTTTATTTATAGTGGTTTGAAGTTAGACAAAAAATATGTATGAAAAGGGCCACTCCTCCACCATTTGGGTTTTATGGCCATTTTATTCAAATCAAGTAAAAGAATTTATAGTTATTTGGTTGTAAGTTTTAAACTTAGGCCTTGTAGTCTGAAGGGATTTAGATAATTCCATTAATGAAACTTAGTTTTACTTTCAATGGTGCTTTAATAAGAATACAAGGTTTTAGGGTCACAGAACTGGGTTTAGAGTCACTATGCGGTTTAAGAGTCACAATACAGTTTTAGAGTCACTATTCTGTTCTAGGTTTAAAAAGCGAGCTTAGAGTCTTTATGAGATTTTTGAGTTATTGTGCGGTTTTGGATTCACAAAAATAGTTTAAGAGCTACTAAGCGGTTTGAGAATCATGTCTCTAAGGTTAAAATCACAATGACCACATTCGTCTAATATTAAATAGTGATACTAGTAGCTCTACTACTGCAATCCATTCTTTATAATCCGATTTAAATAAGTTATATAAATGAAGAGCTTTACATCAACAGGGTTCTAAACTTTTTATAAACTATATTCTAGTTGCATTGCGATTGGAGACTTTAAATAAATAGTTATCCGAAAAATAATTATTTAGAAAAACTATTATGGGTCGTTTTATCATCCTCTAAATAACACTATCTGTAATATAAATTGAATGATTTTATGACATATAGCAGCTAGAAGATATACGGATCAATGGGATTCTGATCAAAAATAATTATTAAATTTTTGCCTTCCTTCCTTCCTTGGATACAAACGGGCATCTTCCTTTCCTATGATAACACTAGTTTACAGCGAAAAAGACCCATTGAAGCATTATTTTAATGTGTATTTTTTAATGCTGAACTCAAAAATGAATTTCAAAAATTTTTTTATGAATACGTTTTTTGAGTTTGAATTTTTTGTTAGTTTTTTGGTAGGTACCCATACCTTTTAAGCCCATATTTCCAATTACAAACTTTAGATGGAGTCAAGCGAAGAATAAATCAAAAGGGTATGCAATTCCGTATAATCTAGTTGAAGAACATTTTCCAATCGGTTTATTAGTTTGAAAGTTTGAAGCAAAAAATATTTCGAAAAAAATGGATTTATTTCTCAAAAACGTGAAAAAATTTGATTTCCTAAAATCTGTAAATGGTTGAAAAATTAAAATCGAAAAATTGTTTTTCTTTTACACTTACGAATTGTATCTTTAACGAAGAAAATAAGGTATTGATGACAAAAATCTGTGGATAAATAGCGAAGTTGTGAGCAATTTTGTGAAAGTACTAAGTCGAGATTTACACCATGAAGCAAACATCATGAAGTTTTCTAAGTAGGCTAATTTCCACTTCCTTATCTTACGAATTTCGCTTATTATAAGTACTTTCTTCACCTGTGTCTAAGTCAGAGGTGCCCACTGACAGTTTACTGCGGTGCAGATAGTCTACTGAATGGCATATACATATACAGCTTATCTGATAGATCCTACTATAAACTCAGTTAGTAAGGCTAAGCCGTGGGCAAGAAAATTGAACGCAAGGGCACTGCAACCACAACTACAACAACAACTTCTTCATTATGTATATATTCTTGATCAGGACGACGAGCTGAGTTCATTTCCGCCTGTCCGTCCGTCCGTCTGTCTGTCTGTTTGTTTCTACGCGAACTAGTCCCTCAGTTTTAAAGCTATCGAGCTGAAATTTTGCACATAGTCTTCTTTTTACTGCACGCAACTAATATGTCGAAACCGGCCGGATCGGATGACTATATCATATAGCTGCCATGGGAACGATCGGTCTAAGAACTAGTTCTAGTTAGAAAAACTTTTTTGTTTTCCATCGTAGCGTCACTAATCTTGGTATATGTTAGTTCTATATGCTTCCACATAAATCTGGAAAAATTTATCAAAATCGGATGACTATATCATATAGCTGCCATATAAACGGTCGGTCTAAAAACTAGTTCTAGTGAGAAAAACTTTTTTGTTTTCTATCGTAGAGTCCCCAATCTTGGTATATATTAGTTTTATATGCTTTCACAGAATTTCGGAAAAATTGATCAAAATCGGATGACTATAGCATATAGCTGCCATAGGACCGATCGGTCGGAAAATGTGTTTTACTAAGAAAAGTTTTTTTTTATGGTATCAAATTTTTATTATCGATGATTTAAAAATGTTAAATATCTGATATCTATATCCTATATATATTTTACCGTTTAAATCAGTTGGAGTAAAGTTTTTCAAGTGTATTAAAACTTCGGCACAGTCGAAGTTAGCTTTGCCTTCTCTTTTTTTAATGTAACTGAAGAAAGAACAATTTTTCCGATATAGTATATTCTATTATAAAATCCAAATGGATCTTAAAAGATTTTGTTTCTAGTAGTTCAATACAGTTTCGGTATTCGGAATTATATTCCAATTTCGAATAAACTATGTGCAGAAGGTTCAAGTAAAACAAATTAGTTATCAAGAGTATACCAGCTTCGGTTTAGTCGTTTACTGATAACTTAAACTATTTAAGTTCAATTTTTTGATTTCAAGTATTTCCAAATGGAAAACTGAGTCAGCTTCTTTTTCAGTCTAGTATACAAAAACCCGTTTTGCCGTTTCTCCACTTGACTTGGCCACTTTGAAACTAAAAGGGTTTCATATGGAGGAGGAGGAGGAGGAGGCCACCAACATTATCATATTTTAAAGAACTTTATTGTTATGTTGATGAGAGAGCTTCAGCCCAAAAACAAGTTGTTGTTTACCCCAACTGGCTGGGCAAAGTGTAGCTTAGTGGCTGGGTCTGAGGCTGAGGCTGTAGCTGTTGCTGTTCCTATGGTTACTTTCTTAATTAATTCGGCAGGGCACAGCATGTGTGCCGCCAGTTTGTTGCCGAAGCATCACTTCAATTAAGGCACTTCACTTTTGCCACAAGGTGTTGCACGTGCTGCAATGTGAAGTTTTTTTTTTGTAGCTACAGCCCACGTTCTGGTTCTGGTGGTGTTGCCCTTGGCTGCCTCTACAAGTGTCAGGCGCTGATTATGATGAAGCATCTTGTCATAAATAAACACGACAGTTTTCCTTGTATGCCCCATGCGTTGTCCTGTTGCGCCTGTGTTGATTAACCCCTTTTGTAATCCAAGCCACTTCCCACTTGAGGCAAATTGCAAAAAGCAACGACTTGGGTTTATACCTTGCACACACACACACACACAGACACACACATGCGCTTATCTTGCTTCCTGCCAGCTTTGTGCCTCCTTTTCTGCTGGTGGCTGTGGTTTTTTCCCTGTGGCAAGGCATTTTCTTCCAACACTTGTGGTTTTTAATTATTTCAAGTTTTTTGCCTCTTTATGTGTTCATTTTTCTGCCATGTCAACTGTACTTTTGTTTCAAGCTTTTAATTAAGTTATGAGTTAAATTTTTAGCAACTTACTTAGAACTAGCTTGTAGGTAGGTAGTCTCGGTCAGTCGGTCAGCAGACTGAACTGAACTCAACTGAACTGGGGGGGCCCCCAGTCATTATCTCATTTCCGCCTGAATAAGCAAAAACTTTAAACTAAATATAAACGTACACACACACGCACCCACACACACACACGCAGTTGAAAATTTAATAATAATGAAAATTGCAAGCGACAGTGAGAAATTCAATTAGCTGGAGCTCTGGCAAACACTTGGCTGAATGTAAGGCAGACCGGGAGGCAGCAAGCGGGGGAGGGGGAGTGTCCCAATTGTGTGTCGCGTCATGGTATAATTTAATTTGTATGCTTGCTCATTCATTCATTCATTCATTCATTCAGCTATTCATTCAGACATTCAGTGGACAAATATAAATTCGCCTTTAAATTTTCAATTAAAGACACAATTAACACTATGTCACAAAATTACAATTTTTTTATCTTGCACTGAGCCTGCAAATTAATTTACAGTGCTCTGTAAAAAATTTGTAAAAATTTCAAGGAAATGCATTTTTGGTTATAACTTGGTCGTAAAACCACAGATTTTGACAAACAATGGCTTATTTGACGTGAAATTAATGTAATTAAATGTTAATTGCAACACTTTAATATATTTCGATTTTTCCCGCATTTTTTATTAAAAAAAAAAGAGTTTTAAAAAATTTGAAATAATTTTCAAATATAAAGTTCAATAAATCTCAAACTATTCACCACATGTAAAAAGTTTTGAAAACTAATTTAAAGGTGTATTTATAGCCTTTCTTTCAGTACATAACTTTTTAAAATAGGTTAAGCTGTTGCCAAGTTATGGTGAAATTTATGTAAAGAATTTAAAAAAAAATTTGAATAATTTTCAAATATAAAGTACAATAAATCTCAAACTATTCACCACATGTAAAAAGTTTTGAAAACTAATTTAAAGGTGTATTTATAGCCTTTCTTTCAGTACTTAACTTTTTAAAATAGGTTAAGCTGTTGCCAAGTTATGGTGAAATTTATGATTTCCCTTTTTTTAAAAGTAAAAAAATAAATTTTGTTTATTTTTTTTAAATATTCGATATACTTTGGCTGTTGCCCAGTGTAATCCAACCTGTTGAGGCCAAAGTATTGATTTACAATTTTTTACAGTGCTCTGTAAAAAATTTGTAAAAATTTTGAGAAAATGCATTTTTGGTTATAACTTGGTCGGGAAACCACAGATTTTGACCAACGATAGCTTAACTGACGCGAAATTAATGTAACTAAATGTTAATGACAATAAACAGAACACTTTAATATATTTTCGATTTTTCACGGATATTTTTCATTAAAAAAAAATGTAAAGAATTTAAAAAAAATTTGAATAATTGTCAAATATAAAGTACAATGAATCTCAAACTATTCACCACATATAAAAAGTTTTCAAAACTCATTTAAAGGTGTATTTATTAACTTTCTTTCAATACATAACTTTTTAAAATAGGTTAAGCTGTTGCTTAGATATGGCGAAATTTATGGGGTCACCTTTTTCTCTTTAAAAAATAAAAATACAAATTTTTGGATTAAAGTCTTAGTATATTTGGTCTGTTGCCCAGTGTAATCCAACCTGTTGAGGGGCAAAAGTATTGATTTATATATATATAAATCAACCAACCCACAAATATATATCAACTGGCAAATAACTTAATGTCAGTTGCAGTAAACTGAAAACCAATAGCAATTTATTAAGAACCAAAGAGAGAGAGAGAGAGAGACAGAGACAGAGGAGCCAGAGTTCCGTTCCCGTAGTAATTATACTCAAGTGGAATTAAAGAAATTGCAAGCAATTATTATTTGTCATTAGCGGATGAGAGGCAGGCAGTGGCAGGCTGTAGGAGCTGGCGGAGGACTGAGGCTGGCACGATTTTCAATTTGTCCGTTTGTGCGGGGACCAAACACCAAATGAATGGCCCTTCGGCGCAAGCATCAAAAAATGCACGAGAAACAATTAATTTGTAGGAATTAATGAAGGAACCCACCGAGGGATAAAACCAGAGCATTGAAGGCATGTTGATTGCTGGCAGCGATTATTAACATTAAGCAGGCTGGCCAGCCAGCCAGTGGGCGGGGGTCGGGGTACATGCAACAGCAAATTGACACTTGAGTGACGATGCCAACAACGTTGAAGGAGACGGCGTCAAATCGATTTGCGCAACAACAAAACATGGCGCGATAAGCACAGCAATGAGACGAGAACGAAACTTGATGATGGCAAAGACAACAAACGACCACGACGACAACGACGACCAAAGACAACGCTGGCAACCGCAAATGTTGCTGCTGTGCCTTGTAATGTTGCCGCGCAAAGACAACGGCAACAGCAACAGCAGCAGCAGCAGCAACAACAATGAACTGCTGCCCGGGCTACTGCCAAACGATTTGTCGTTTGCCTTTGATAATGTTGCCTGATGATGTTGTTATTGTTGTTGCTGTTGTTGTTGTTGTTGGCGTTGCCGGCACAACTGTACTGTAAAATGCGCTTATGCAATGAAAGGGGCAAGCAGCAGCACAACTGAAGAAGCAGTAAAAAGCAAACACCAGACTTAAAAAAAAATGTGTTTATATTATTATGCACCGAAGCTTTGCATACTCTTGTGACTTTAACAGTTGGCTTACTTGCGCTTGACATACATATACATAAACAGGTTGCTTTTTTTTGAGAGGTTCGATTTTTGAATTGATTGACTGACTGACTGGTGACCCCCTCACAGAATAAAACATAAAAGATAGGTAGCTGAATTTTATACTACAGTTTAAGCTTGTGTTGAAAGTGAGTACTAAAGCGAGGTTTTGAAAAATTCTTTCGAAAATGTGCTAAATTCTCTAAGTGGCCGATTTCTGGTCTGCTATCTATCGTCATAAACTAAAAAAAAGTTGTTTATCGACTCTTGCACTATTAGAAGATGAGAAATCGCTCTTTTCAAAGATCTATATAAAATACAACAATACCATACCACCTTCAGGAAAACTCACCCCCCTGGACGGAAAAAGGGATATATGGGCATCAGCTTAGTTTCCAAATTCAGTTTTTCAAAGCTATACATAAATAGAAAATCTTCAACAAAGGTCGGAAAACTTGCGGAAAACTGTCAAATAAAACTCTTATGTTTTTTTTTTATCCTATCAGCTCCAAACTTGTTTCAATGCTCAATAAAATTGCATTTTATCTTACGTGTGTGTGCGCTCTGCTGCTTTTTTTTGCTTTGTTACAACAGCAGCGCAGCCTAAATCTCTCCATTTCCTCATCAGCGAGGTTTGCTGCCTTGAAATCTAAATTCAGTGGTCTCTCCATGCATGTGTTTCTTGAATCTATAGAGAATTCCAAGCAACACAAAACATTATTTTAGGCAATTGTCGTCGTTTCGGAAAGAATTGGCAGACAGGCGTCTGCTCGAAACGAGGCTTGTTTATAAGGATTGTTCATTTTTTCTGTTGTTGTTGGACTGCTCCCAAACTCAAAATTCATGCCCACCGCTGCTCTACATAAAATTTTTTTACCAAAGTTCCTTTTTAATTCTTTGAAAATCTGAAAAATTGAATGAATTTCTTACAAAATTTTTTATTTATTCCAAGTCCATGTCATAACAACTTTGCAAAGTGATATTCAAAAATTTTAATATTACATTGGTATTATTATTATTTTGGTATTTAGTATAGAGTTTATTAGATGATCATTTCTGACTTTTTCCGACTTTGGAGAAGGATTTTCCATATTCTGTCATTGCCCAGCGCTCAGCACAAGGTGACTCGCAGTTTTGGGTCGTCCCTTTTACAAGATCTCTCAGACATCTCGGGAATATATGTTGCCTCGTTGCAAAAAAAATTGGTCGTACTTTCAAAATGGTTTATAAGGGAAGACCCTCTTATGGTAATACAATGGGCCTTAATTGGCATAAGTATAGAACTGGGATTTCATCCGAATTCAACCATTGCAACAACCTAACCTAACTATAAATTCATCTTGTGGCGTCCCAAAGATTTTAAAATATTTCTGACCTGCCTGAGGAAGCATGCTTGATTTTTGAACTCACTTCTCCTCATGGTTTTACACAAAAGACCATTTTATTAAGAATACCTGCTATTTGTGAATTTGCTACTCTATAAGTACGTGTTAGTGGAAAACAATATGAGCAAATTCAAATAGTGGCAGACACATTCGAAGGGATTTCCGTATGGTAAAAAACCAGACGTTAAAACCCAGATCTTGTAACCGCCGCTAATAGGAGTTCAGCGATAAATTCTCAATCAATTTCTAGCATATAAATTATGTGAAACTATTTGTTATTTATGAGTATATCAAGTTCTGCGAATTGAAGTTAGCTTTTTCTATTATTGAATATTAATTACTTTAGTTCAGTTGTGCCCACAGCTTATGCAAGCGAAGCACATTTATTTTTAAAATGCACGTAGCCATAGCCATACGCACACACACAGGCACATTACTCGATAATAACCGGTTTTTTTTTTGAAGAAATTATTTTCTTTTTAAAGGCCTCTTTCCAGATGACATACAAATTTATTTCGGTACATTACTTCACATGAATAGAAACACTTATGAAAGTTCTGAAAGCTGAAAGCTTTTGAAAATCTGTCCTATTTATATGAAGCATAGTGCCGAAATAAATTTGTTATGCCATCTGGAATGAGGCTTTAAGCATTAGGAGTCTGCACCGCTGTAAGCTAGCTGTGGGCACCGGTCTCTTTAATATGAAAGGGTATACAACAACTAGCGCTGACTTGAAGGGGCGTCGGCACTATGACTATCCGATTGCCAGTCATCTGCTGGCATACCCCCCGCCTGTCCTCCTCCCCCTCACTCACTCTTACAGCACTTACCCGGGCTGTCAACAGTTGTGTTCGCTGCTTTTTATGGGTTTCTTGCTGGCTGCTCCAGTTAACCAGAGTCCAGAGACTGGCTCGCTGCTATTAAATTTCGCTGTCAGCAAGTGCCCTCCTGCACACACACACACACACACACGCACTCACACATCTCTCACAATCCCTCGATATGCGTTATAGGATTTGACAGTTGCTTAATTTTTCTATTTCATTGCATTCTCGCATATTTCCGCATTGGCAATTGGCCTCAATGGAAGGGAGCTTCTTTCTTCTTTGGGGCCACGTGTCGACTGACTGTCTGGTTATTTTTGGAGCAAGAACGCCCCAAAAACACGCAACATTTCAATGGCATTCAACTGGCTCTTCCGCTCAGCTGCAGCTGCTGAATTGGTTTCCTTTTTTCGCCATCGTTCGGCAGCTCGTTAAAGAGTTTGTCTTGGCTATTTGCTTAGAAAGTGCTGCGCTTTGTTGTTATGGGTGCTGCTGCTGCTGATGCTGCTTCTGCTGCTGGCATTGCCGCAAAACTGCAAATTGCATTTGCCGCGCACATTTAGCTGTCAATGCCAGAAGCTTGAGTGAAGCTATTAGTTTTTCCACTGCGCTTTTTTTTTTTTCATGCCCTTCCTCTGTGGGCCATGCAATTTGTTTGAACTGCACTCGCTTTTGCCGTTGTTTGCCCTGCTGCATCAGCAATGCCAGCCCAGAGCATCATCATTATCAGCTGAAGATGCCGGCAATACCGCAGATAATGCAGTTCATCAATATGTCGCACTGCCCCTCCTACTCCACCGCGGGGCACATAATCAACAGTACGCTACATGTTTGTTGCCCTGCCACACTCTTAAGAAATCTGTTGAAGAATTTAAGTGGAGTATGTAAGTTGGAATTGCCTTGCAAGTGCACCTTGGCACTAAAAGAAGAATCTTTGGACAGAAATTGAAAATTTTTTTTAAGATTTTGTGATATCAAAAAGCAAATTTTCTATATACATTTGGACTGAATATTATTTAAGATTAAATAGTATTTAATTGAATACACATGAAAAGTGTATATTAATTTTGCTCAGAAATATTCATTTCCGACCACATAAACTATATATATTCTTGATCAGGACGACGAGCTGAGTTCAATTCCGTCCGTCCGTCGTCCGTCTGTCTGTTTCTACGCGAACTAGTCCCTCAGTTTTAAAGCTATCGAGTCTTTTTTTTACTGCACGCAACTAATATGTCGGAACCGGCCGGATCGGATGACTATATCATATTGCTGCCATATAAACTAGTTTCTAGTTAGAAAAACTTTTTTGTTTTCCATCGTAGGGTCACTAATCTTGGTATATGTTAGTTTTATATGCTTTCACATAATACAGAAAAAATTGATCAAAATCGGATGACTATAGCATATAGCTGCCATATAAACGATCGGTCAAAAACTGTTTTTTTTGTTTTCATGTAGCGTCCATCTTGGTTATATTAGTTTTTTGCTTTTAATGATAACGGTGCTTGCTAACGTCAAAAACTGTTCTAGTTAGAAAAACTTTTTTGTTTTCCATCGTAGCGTCACTAATCTTGGTATATATTAGTATTATAGGCGTCCACATAATTCTGGAAAATTTTATCAAAATCGGAAGACTATAGCATATAGCTGCCATAGGAACGATCGGTCCAAAAACTAGTTCTAGTGAGAAAAACTTTTTTGTTTTCCATCGTAGCGTCCCCAATCGTGGTATATATTAGTAATATAGGCGTCCACATAATTCTGGAAAATTTTATCAAAATCGGAAGTCTATAGCATATAGCTGCCATAGGAACGATCGGTCCAAAAACTAGTTCCAGTGAGAAAAACTTTTTTGTTTTCTATCGTAGCGTCACCAATCTTGGTATATATTAGTTTTATATGCTTGCACATAATTTTGAAAAAATGTATCAAAATCGGATGACTATAGCATATAGCTGCCATAGGACCGATTGGTCGGAAAATGTGTTTTAATAAGAAAAGTTTTTTTTTATGGTATCAAATTTTTATTATCAATGATTTAAAAATTTAAATTATTTGATATCTATATTCTATATATATTTTACCGGTTAAATCAGTTGGAGTAAAGTTTTTCAAGTGTATTAAAACTTCGGCACAGTCGAAGTTAAGTTTGCCTTCTCGTTTTTTCTTCCATAGTGCAGTGTAATGCTGCCCTTCGTTTTCGTTTCGGTTTTCAATACGTTTCATTTCGAATTAAGTTATTTCCAAGTCGATTGCAATTTGCTGTCCCTTTGCACTTTGGCACTTCGCCCAGCACTTAGGACCCAACCGTGCTGCGTCATTGCCACTGTGGGCATCGCGCCACTCCGCTCCATTCGCATTCCATTTGCATTTGACAAGCTGCCCTGCAGTGCCAAAGTTTATTAGTTGGCCCCCTAATCTTATCCGCAATCCACATCCTCATCCTCATTCACTTTAAATAATGATTTGTGCTTACCTTCTCTAACCTGGCGTCTTTCTTCTTCTTCTTTTTCTGCTCTCGTTACAGGTAATTAGAGATGCCAGCCATTCAACCAGCCAACCAGTCAGACATTCTCAGCTTTGGCACGCTCCAACGGTGCATTATTTGTTAGGTTCGGGGGCGTTGGGTCGCCTAGTGGGCGTGCCACTAATTAACAAATTGTCTGCCATTAATTAGTAAGTAATAAAAAATAAAGAGAAAAGAAGTCAATCTGGCGGCTACACGCTCTAAGATGCAACCAAAAATGTGCTAATTTGGCACAAATAAGTTGAAAACCGACGCTAATTGCAGTCGGTGTGCAGCTTATAGCCGCTGTACCAGGAAGCATCCGAACAAAGAGTAAACATTGTATTTCGAAAATTTAAAAAAATCATATACATTTTCACATGCAATACCAAATATTTAAGTGTTTGGACAATAATTTACAATACGCAATACAATCAGATGGAGCAAGTGAAGTCAAGCAAATGATTGTTACGCGCGGAATCCAAGGCAATTAGCTAAACACGGGGAAATAAAAAGACAAAACGCGAACTAAAATCTTAATGCTATAAATAGATAAACGAAAAAAACTATCTTAAAATATTGACCTTGTATATAAGGTAGTAATGAGGTGTCAGCATCAGAAAGAAGTAAACAACAAGCTTTGTTAAATAGTTATAAATGGAAGATTTATTAGAAGAAGATGAACAACGGACAACAGTTTTCCAATCAAGACCACGAAGATTAAAAATTATATTATAGTAGAAAAGTGTTTTCCTATTTCCTTTCTAAAAGTTTATAAGCAAGTTTGCAAAGCTATTTATTTTTTATAACTAAGACGGGATTTATATGAGGAAAACTTTATAACACCTCTTACCCGGAAGCAAGTAAAAAAAATTTTGAGTTTTTCCTGAACAACAAAAGCAAGAAAATTTAGTTCACAACGTAATACGTGGGTTGCTCTTAAACTGGTCTTAGTCACTTCTAGCCATTTTAGGACCAATTGGCCTTTTCCAAAAAAGTTTGGACTTTTATCGATAAAAGCTCCATACCTCTTTCATGTGTGTCCACGTTTGATATCGATTAACGATTAATCAAAAACTTACCTCGGCAGAAAAATGGAATTAACTCGTGAACATTTTCGTGCAATCGTTTTCACAACTTCGACGTGGATTATCCGACAAGAGTGCAACGATGAACTTAAATCTTTGTATGGCGATGAAGCACTATCCATAGCACTGTGAAAGATTGGTTTAATGAATTCAATCGCGGGCGACGCTCGCTCGAAGACGAAGGTCGTCCAAAAACAGTCGTTGTGCCAGAAAACGCACGGCATCAATGTGCGTGAACTGATAATGCAAGATCGTCATGTAACATACCGTGAGATAGAGCCATCCTTGGGCATTTCTTCCACCAGCATACATTCGATATGCATACACCGCGTAAAATAGTTTTCTCGTTAGATCCCGCCAATTTGACAATCGCTCAAAAAAAGGCTCGTGTGGATTGGTGCAAAAAAAATTGAAAAAAATATAATCGCGGTGTTTCTAAAAGACGTTTATAAGATCGTCACAGGTGACGAATCATGGATCTATGCTTATGAGCCCGAATCAAAACAGCAATCGACCGTGTGGGTCTTCGCAGATGAGCCAAATCCAACGAAAGTCGTTCGTGGAAGAAGCACTTCGAAGCAAATAGTCACCTGTTTGTTTAGTAAAACTGGTCATGTGGCGACTGTTCCGCTTGAGCAGCGTAGGACGATCAATTCTGAGTGGTACACCACAATTTGTTTGCCTGAAGTCTTCGGAGAAATTCGAAAAACGAAGATCAGTCACAGACAATCATCTCACACATCAGCTCACACCAGCGCCTTTTTGACCGCCCAAAACGTCAAATTGATGGGTCATCCGCCGTACAGCCCTGACTTGGCACCCAATGACTTCTTTTTATTCCGTGGTCAACGATTTTCGTCGCCAGAAGATGCTGTTGAAGAGTTCAAAAACCATGTTTTGGAGGTGTCTCAATCGGTGGGGGCATGCAAAAGTGTATAAATCTTGCTGGAGAATACTTGGAAAAACAATAAAACCATTTTTGATCATAAATATTCGCGTTTTCATTATTAGGCCAAAAAATATAAAAAAGATAACGTTTAAAATTAAGAAATATTCACATTTCAATACACGTTCTTTTGAAGGTCAGTTTTCAGTAGTGATTCAAATATGAAAATTTCAGCCCCTAGGCTTAGCCGTTTGGTCTGGGTAATGATGAATCAGTCAGTCAGTCAGTCATTTAAATATAGATGTTATAGAGCGATACACCAAATGAAACTAATCTGTACGGGGCTACTAAGCTTAAATGAAACCAAGCCATTTGTTGTGGTTGATCACATTGCCAGTCGCCTTAATTTATGACTCAATATGTATACCCAGTAGCTTAACTGAATTTCGAGCGTAAAATGAAATATTTTTTCGAGTTAAAGTGTAATGTTTTGTTGGCCTAAATTAAAACTTGGCCTCTCGCCGTGAAGCTATCAACATGACCCCCACACACACTCAAACACACACACAACAATCACACTCAGGCCAGACAGCTATGATGCAAGTGCAGGCAGCATCTGCATGGCCGCCAACTCACAAAAGCGCATAAATAATTCATGTGGCCTGGCTGGCTGGCGGCGCTGCTGGAAAACGCCAGAAATCGCGTCGCAAGTGGCCAAAAAGATTGCAGCTCCTCGCCTTTGCCAGCTTCACAGACCAGCGACCACCGTGGCTTGATATATGATACCCGCCGCTGCGTTTGGTCTGGGAAAAAAACAAAAAAGGAAAAAATGCGCTGCGGGCGTGTGAAAACCGGCGAGTGTTCTTGGGCTGCCCAGGCACTTTCTAAAAGTCACATGACTTTCTATTAGCCCAGAGAGAGAAAGAAAGAGAGTCCAAAGTGAATGTGAACAGTTTCAGTCAATAGAATAGCATAAATTAGTTCAATTTTTGGAATGCGCCTGCATCCGCTCCACAACAACAACAACAAAACTAATATGCAAATGGCAAACTGGAAATTGTGACTTCCGCCGTGAGCCAAAGAAAAAAAAACACAAATCACAAAAGCGTCCCAAAAAACAAACAAAAAGCTGTAAATATGCAATTATGTTGTTTATTTTTAGCTGCAACTGCAACCAGAGTCGACACAGAAAACGAGTTCAGTGGACAAATCACGGGCATTGCATAAGCCAAACACGTTAGCTAAACTAGAAACCCAAATACCAAACAAAAAAAAAAAAAAAAAAACAAAACAATTCGATTTGTTTGTCTTTTGTTTAATTGCGAAATCTCATTAAATGCGGGCAGCAGGCAGGCGAGCGTTGCAGTTGTCAACATTTATGAATGAAAACTGTGAAACGCGTACAAGGCGGCGTATGCGTAATATGCCAGACAGAGAGCTGCCTCCGCCCTCCTGTACTCCCGTTGCTGCACCAAGCAGCAAAAGAAAACGAAGGCGCGAGCAAGCGTTTAATGGCTTTTACAACAACCACAAACAGAGACGCACGCGGAGACAGAGAAGAAAAAAAAATATAAAAAAAATTCGCACATGCGCTCAATGTTTACTCTGTTGACGTTGTTGCCGGCGGCGGCAGCGTCGCTGCTGCTGCTGATTGTTGTTGTTGTAGCTACTGCAGTTTGCCGGCATAGTTCATTGAACGCAAAAAACTGAATGCCATAGTTGTTGTGGTTATTGTTGTTCTAATGAAAGTTTAGATAAAATAACAGACAGAACGTGCTAGCAGCTGGCCATGCAACTCTCCCTCTCGCTTACATGGAGATTTATTAACTTGCCAGATAAATGCAACAGCAACAACAACAACAACATATGCTAAAAACCTCCGCTCCCCACCACGACCACTTGCTGTGTTTTCTCTCTCTGTGTTCGCTTTTTTGCATTTTTATATCGCGATTGTTTTTAATGAATTTATTTGCATTTTAAATTCCTCTGTGCGATTTGCGAGCAAATTGCCATGTTGTTGTTGTTTGTTGCTGTTGCACTTGTCTACCCGGCGTATGCGTAATTTATACGCTCCTTCTCGCTCTATCACTTGCTGCTGCATGTTGGATATGCAATTACTATATATTTTGTTGAATTGATTGATTGATTGCCAGAGTTGTTCGAGTGAATAACTTGTTGTTGATTTTTAAGAGGCTTGGCATTGGCAATTACACGTGCGTTTCAAGTGGCAATTGGCAAAAACCAATTCATTAGAATCTCTTACTATAAATAGACGCTCTTTCATGGTTCAAACATTTTTAAATAGAATTAAATTTACGCAATTTTTTGATTTAATTTAAATTTTAAGTAACAAAATGGTTTGAAAATTAACAAAAATGCTTGTAACGCATAGAAGGACGAGATGAGTTTGTTCGTCTGTTTCTATGCTATATCCTTCCTTAGTTTTAAAGCTATCTTAACCAAACTCAGCAAAAAGTCTTTAAATACACATAGGCTGCACATATGTCGGAATCGGTTGGATCGGATGACTATATCATATAGCTGCCATAGGAAAGATCGATCTAAAAACTAGTTCTAGTGAGAAAAACTTTTCTGTTTTTGATCGTAGCGTCACCAATCTTGGAATATATTAGTTTTATATGCTTCCACATAATTCTGGAAAAATTTATCAAAATCGGTTCACTATAGCATATAGCTGCCATAGGAACGATCGGTCTAAAAACTAGTTCTAGTGAGAAAAACTTTTTTGTTTTTTCCATCGTAGCGTCACCAATCTTGGTATAAATTAGTTTTATATGCTTCCACATAATTCTGGAAAAATTTATCAAAATCGGTTGACTATAGCATATAGCTGCCATAGGAACGATCGGTCTAAAAACTAGTTCTAGTGAGAAAAACTTTTTTGTTTTTCATCGAAGCGTCACCAAGGTATATATTAGTTTCTTATGCTTCCACATAATTCTGGAAAAATGTAACAAAATCGGATGACGATATCATATAGCTGCCATTTGTTTTCCATCGAAGCTTCACAATGGTATTTTAGTTTCTATTAAAATGGAAAAATATAACGGAGACTATATATAGCTGCCATAGGAACGATCGGTCTAAAAACTAGTTCTAGTGAAAAAAACTTTTTTGTTTTCCATCGTAGCGTCACCAATCTTGGTATATATTAGTTTTATATGCTTCCACATAATTTTGGAAAAATTTATCAAAATCGGATGACTATAGCATATAGCTGCCATAGGAACGATCGGTCCAAAAACTAGTTCTAGTGAGAAAAACTTTTTTGTTTTCCATTGTATCGTCACCAATCTTGGTATAAATTAGTTTTATATGCTTTCACATAAATTTGATAAAATTTATCAAAATCAGATGACTATAGCATATAGCTGCAATAGGAACGATCGGTCTGAAAACTAGTTTTTGTAAGAAAAAACATTTTTGTTGTCAATGGTATCGTCTTTAAAAAACTGCAAGGGTATTTAAAACATCAGCGGAAATATTCTTTTTTATAACTCAATTGGGTTTTTCTGAATAAAATATATATTTATTTATTTTTCAGGATTTAGTCCTTAATTTTTTTAATATATTGTTTTGTATGAGAGCCCTTCCAAGAACTTGTAGTTTTGAAATGAAATAGAGTCAAGGACTTCAAATAAATATAATTGATTAAATATAATAAAATCTAAATATTGGATTTGAAGTTTTTATATCCGGCTCGAAGGACCAAAACGATTGTGGGGGTGTAATTTTGTTATTTTGCAATCAAATAGAGTCAAGTACTTCAAATTCATATAAAAGACTTTATTCTTCATAATTTTAGTATTGTTTTGTATGTTCCTATATCCGGCTCGAAGGACCAAAATTATTGAGAAAGGGTAAACTTCTTAGTTTCGTACTTCAGGCGTGTTTGAGTTGTGGTTGTGTTTGTCCAATAAGCTCATTCAGAAATTATGACTTTGTTTTTCTATTATTCCGTTTTTGAGTCCTTTCAGACTAAAATCTGAGGTGAACAGCGATATTACTCTAGCATAGGCCTGGGTTATAAAGCTGAGTTTACTGTTTGTTCTTTTGTATCCTACTTCATTTCTCCCATTTTTATTATACCTGGCTCTATGTTCCCTTTTCCTGTTTGTTCTATATACTTTTCTAAGCCGACTTAAAGATTATCCCACCTTAGGAATATACAATAGGAA